>CAJVGC010000590.1:7898455-8046746 GCA_910822075.1 Senecio squalidus | reverse complement strand
AATACACATGAAGAATATGATTACCATATCAATCATACCATCGAAATATCCCAATTAATTCAGAAATATCGGTGGATAAGAACAAAAACCAGAGAAAATGAAGACAAAGCATAATACACGTGTATCTCCCTCCACCGCCGGATTTTCCATCACCCAGTTATTATCCACCCCAACCTCCATCGATCAACGATCAACAATTATTTCAATTATTCAAATTATTGAAATTATTCAAATTGAATGAATAAACCCCTTTTTTACAGAATCGATTGATTATTATACACTTTAACGACTCTTTTATGAAGAAAGTTATTAGAGGATGAATGAATATGTTGTGTGTGTGTGATGATGAATGCAGAGTAGAAAGACACGTGGTTAGACACGCGTAAAAAAATTAGTAACCGTTGGGGTTTTGGACTGGGCTAGTCAAAAGCCAACAAACCGGGTTAAAGCCAGTAAGGGCACGGATTCATAGGATACCACACACAAACTGAAGATTAATAGTAATGTATTATAAATTTATGCTGTCCTGTAACTACATATTGTGGGGTCAAGTCTTATAAGTAACTTAAGGGTGGATATTTATGTAAGTATGGACATTTCTATAGTGTGGATCATAATAATAAATAAAATTAAAAATGAAATGATGGGGCTGTTACACATGTAATCTTACATGCGAAACTCATTAAAAACTATGTCGTTTTGTGGTTTAAATGTTTTTCAAAGCTTGATTTGTCCTATATTCATCAAAGGAGAGATGATCCCAAAAATGCAGGGGTCATTGTTTATTATGAAGAAGTTATAAAAGTGACTTCGATAGATGTCCAGTGATGACAAAAAAACTTATTTTTTGAAAGACACGATTAATGAAGAAAAAGAAGTAAATAGATACAAATTTGTAAAGTTAGTTTAATAAATATGATTAAAATTATATAGATTTGAAGAATTTTTAACAAACCGACATATTTTAGATGAGTTTTGCATGTAAACTTACATGTGTAACAGCCTCATATTCACTTTTGCCATATATATATATATATATATATATATATATATATATATATATATATATATATATATATATATATATATATATATATGTATATATATATATATAATATATATATATATATAATATATATATATATAATATATATATATAGGGATTAGTTAATGCGATAACTCAAATTTTTGCGAGAACTGCGAGAACTCATTCTCAGCCAATTTATTTTTGAATATTAAACCTTTTTCTTAAATTAAAAAGGGTAAAATAGTAATCTTCGTATTTGTAATTTATATTTTTTTTTTCTTTTCTCTCTCATCTTAATTTATTCCTTTTTTTTTTTAGTAATTATCATTTTCTGGTAAACCTTTGTGTGGCTTACGAAAAAAAATAATTCGTCGATTGGGTTAGTATTTTAAATCTTGTGCATTTATGAACAAAGGTTTATCTTTATTAAAAATCTTCAGCAAATGATTCTTTCGTATTGATACCAATATCGTTCTTTACATAGCAACTGAGAAAAAATAAATATACAAATATATTAATTTCACTTTAATGTATATGATGCTTTGGTAAGAAAATTTTATTTTAAGAACCCTAACTTTTCAATACTAAACTCACTTTTATGTGTGTTCATATGATCGCACCTTAATGTTTACAAATGAACAACTGTGATAATATATGAACAACTGTGATAATATATGAACAACTGTGATAATATATGAACAACTGTGATAATATATGAACAATTGACGATGTTCAGATGTGATGGAGAAAAAGAATCCATGAACTAAATATGATCAATATGAACAAGTCATAGTAATCGTAAAAAGTTAAAATAAAAATCCTAAAACTATGTACAAATCAAAGAAAGAAAAAGAGTAAACGAAGGTTTTTCTTCATCTTCCTTAATGTTCTTGATTGTAATATTTGTTTTGCTTATCATCTGCATATTGAAAAATCATTTTAGTAATAAATTATTACCATATATCATATTCGTTAAATCGTTTATTTCTTCGAAAACGATCGTTCAATCAAATGAAAATTCACAACGTTTGGTCAAACAAAAATTAAAAAGAGACCCCAAAATAATTAAATTATACAAACCCAAACACCATCCACTGTTACCACAACCTGTAAACACACAAATTGCCACAACCTGTAAACACACAAATTGAAACAAATTAATACACACATATAGTTTACACAAAAATTGATTGTTCAATGGTAAATAACTAAATACCCAAAAATTAATTGTTCCCATGTGAACAGGATGTGGTAAACAGGTTTACACCAAATGTAATAATTTTTTGCGTAATAAATTATTAACACAAATATTGTTTACACCAAAAATTGTTTTTAACCATGTAAAAAGTTAATCGTGGGTGTGTTTTTTTGCGTAATAAATTATTACCATGTAAACAGGTTTTGGTAATCGCCATTTCTCACAAACACAACACCATTTACACGAAACAAATCAACACATATATAGTTTATATATACGTATAGATCTTTATATGTATATGTGTATATGTAAAATGGAGATATAATTATAGAAAGAGAAACCTGGTTGGCTGCTGCTGGTTGATGATGAAGAGAGATTAGGGTTTTGAAGAAATAGGGGCTTAGTTTCTTGTGTGTTTTTTTCTTAAATTGCGTAGGAGAAAACAAGAAAAAGGATGGCGGCAGTATATGTTTATGAAGCACAGAGGAGAGTTAAGGTCAAGTAATATAAAACTAATATTGCCTAATAGTAATTTCCCAAAATACCCTTAAAGCCTTTTATCAATTAGCATCAATTTTAAATGTTTACGAAACTGCCATATAGCTTTTTAACCATAGATCAACAAATCAAGGGTTTAGATTTAGTTCTCGCAAAATTTGAGTTCTCGCATGAACCAATCACTATATATATATATATATATATATATATATATATATATATATAGATTCAATATAAAGAATCTTAACTCTACACACAAATAAGTATGTTTATAAAATTATAAAAAATAGTAAAAAAAGGTTTTTTTATATATATATTTTTAAATCTTTCCAAAATAACCTTCAAAATCTTTATATGAAATAAAAAAAAAAATTTGAAAAAACGTAGATGCAGTTTTTTGATATATGCATTTTTTAATTGTACAAAAATGTATCTATTTTTTTTCAAATATACATTTACTTTATGGATAAATACCTCTTATTATTAATATTAAAAAAATGAGTTAAAATACATCTTATTTTTTAGCATCGAATTTTCTAAAAAAATGAATCTACCAAAAAAATTCATCCAAGTTTTAAAAATCGAAAATTTCAAAAAAAAAACAAAATTTTTTTTTATTTTAATAAAATGATTGTAGAGAGTTATTTTAGGATAATTATCCGAAACAGTTTTAAAAATATATATATATATATATATATATTATATATATATATATATATATATATATATATGAGAGAGAGAGAGAGAGAGAGAGGAGAGAGAGAGAGAGAGAGAGGAGAGAGAGAGGAGGAGAGAGAGAGAGAGAGAGGAGAGGAGAAGAGAGAGAGAGGAGAAGAGAGGAGAGAGAGAGTTCAAATAAGATAATTTATCTATAGTATAACAAGGTTTTATATAAATTAATTACACCATTAAAACAAGCATATAATTCTTTTTACAACGAGCACCCACTTGATATACTTTTAACGAATATTTTTTTTTATTTTTTTGTGTTTTTCAGTATATTTACTAGTATATACTAAATTTGTCAAAAACACATTCGAACCTATATTCATAGATGAATACATATGTATACACAACTGAATATACTTCTATTCACTGGTATATTATCTTGTTCGTGACCTACATTTTAACCATATATTCACCACTGAATACATATGTATCACATGCGTTTACGGTGGTATTCATTAGTGTATACACGCAGTTTTTAAAAATTCAGAATGTGTAGTATATTAAACAGTTTATATAAAAATAAAAAAATCGGCAAAATTAAAAAGTTTATTTTTATTTCGTAAAGTTATAATTTAAAAGATGTTTAATTTTCAAATTAGGTGGTTTTGTTAAATGGTTGGTTATAAAGTGGTTTCTATGGTTCCTAAATATTTGAGTGATTTCTATTTGAAACCAACTATATATACATATATAATACATATATATATATATATATATATATATATATATATATATATATATATATATATATAGGTGAGGGTTCATGTAAAAAGTGTTAAATTTGTAAAAAGTGTGAGAAGCATTGTGGGAGTGATATGTGGCAAGTTTGAATTTTTTTTTTTTTTTTTTTTTTTTTTTAATAAAAAATAATATTTTTAAAAAATAAATATTTAAAAAAAAAATCGAAATTTTTGTTTTTTCGAGAATTTTTTTTTTTATCTTTTTGCTCGAAAAAAGTTATGTACGAAAAAAAATATGATACACATTTAGATGCAATCTATGATGAACATTTTATGTGTGCATCCTAACTGACTATCATAGTTTTTTTTTGTGTGGATCATTTATATGAATCATATTGTTTTGTGCATCATTAATGTGCATCATATTTTGTTTGTGCAATCATATGACCGTGACAGATAACGTTATCCCCCCCATAAAAGAATTCAATTCTATTTTTTTCCAAATTTTTTTTTTTTTTACGATTTTTTTTTTTTTCAAAAAAAAAATATTATTTTTTTAATATCTTTTTATTAAATTTTTTTTTTTTTTTTTTTTTCCATTCTTGCCCACCTGTCACTCTACAATGCTTCTCACACTTTTTACAAATTTAACACTTTTTATTTGATCCTCCTCCTATATCTATATATGATTATTTTAAAAACAAATCCAAACCCATTATAAAAACCAAAATTCCTAAATAGCTTTATGAAAAACTAAGTTATATCATTAGAAAAAAACATTTAATGTCTTTCTAACGAGGACCCACTTGATATAGTTTTGACGACAATTTTTTTTTTTGATAAAAAAATGATTCTAATATTTTGAACTTTTAGACAAAAATATTATCTTAAACTTATTTATGTCTTTTTTATGATTAGAATACATCTAAATTGGGTTAAAATAAATCATTTTTTATGAAAAATGTAAGTACTTAAAAAAAATGTATCTAAGTTTCAACAAAATTATAAAAATGCATCTAATTCTAAAAAAATGCATCTAACTTTTCTTAACTTTTTAAATAAAATATTATCTTAAATGTATATTATATATATTTTTCTATGATAAAATTACATCTAATAAAATACATCACTTTTATGAAAAATGTATCTATTTGAAATATGAATCTAAGTTCGAATTTTATTTTTTATTTTTTTTTCACAAAAAAATTACTAAAAGTTATTTAATTAGGAAAATATAGAACAAAATGTATTTTGATGATTTATATATTCATTTTAATGTGTTTTAGGTTTTTTCCGTCTTTATAATTGGGGTTGTTTCTAACTATAAATTCTCTTTGTTTTACTGGTCAAGAGTATACAAGTGTATTAAATTGGAAAAAAAAACAAACGACATGTTCGCCTAATTAAAAACTAGTATAAATTTATAAATTTATGTATGACTATATATAATAATTTTGTATGTAACCAGGGCATGATAAATAAGATACTATTTAAAGTATAAATTTAATACTTAAATATTTGTAGTTACATACTATTGTTATTTATATATTCCATAAGATATAGACAAGAAAAGTTAAGACAGAAAAGAAAATGACTTGTTTTAAAAGGACAAAAGAAATGACAACCCTCCTCTTTTAAAACTACTGCAACACCTTTTGATAATTATCTTTTATTAAATAGGAAATGATACAAAGTTAAAAACAGTTTTATTAATATATTTTGATATGCATATTTGATATTATATTAATAAATTTTGTATTTTTGGAATCTTTATTTCTTTTGTTAAAAATATATAACAAAATAAACGTATAATAAAATAGTAAAACCTTTATTAAATTTCTTTGGATTATAATAACAATAGTCTATAGATGGATTGAGGTTAACATGTTATTAAATGCTGAATATTTATATTCGTCAATGTAACAGATGATTCAAAAAATACATGTGGCTTGATTCATTAATGACCATCAATAAAACATCATCAAATACTTTATACAACAACCCACATAACTGTTTTTTTTTTTTTTATTTATCATTTTCCTATATATTTATTTGATTTTTTTATAGGAACAAAATATGATAATTTCAATTCTAATTTCTACATAGTTCTCTATCTTTAATTAAAAAAAACATATCAACATAAAGATTAATTTTTAAGGCCGGTAAAAACGTACATAGTTGTTGAGGACTTGAAAGGGTTGAAAAGTCGTTTAGCGATAAAATAATACATTTATTGGGAAAAGTAGGCATATATCAAAATTAGCTAGAAAAATTAGGTATTACCGATAGAAAATTTGTCATTATTGTCGATTGTTTAGTGATAAAATTATAATCAAAATAAAGAGAGATGGGGTTAGTAACACACAAGAAACACAGTTTGTGATTTTCGTACAATATATTTATTTGATTTACAAAACTTTATACGTTTACCTAACATTAAAAAAACATGGAAGATTAATAAACACCACAACCATAACACTAGAATTTGTGACCTAATTATTTATATAGGAAAATTCAAAACGAAAATCACTACACACTAACCACATCTCGCTCGCTTCATGGGCAGTTCTAGAATTCTATTTAAGAGGGCGGAATTTAGGGTGCATATCGTGTCAGTCATCGCACTTCTCGAATTGATTTTTTTTTTTCTAGTCATGTCATAAATTGAGTAGAAAAGCTATTTTTCATTTTATTTTTAACGATAAAAATAATTTTTTTTTGTTAAAATTAAAGATTTTTTTTTTTGTCATTTATACACATTTTATTTTATGTTTTTTTAAAAAATTATAGAGGATTTATCAATTTCTTCTCACGTATAAATTAATTTCTTCATATATAATGTGTATAAATTGTCTTCATCAATAAATGCGAACAAATTTAAAAGAATTTCATTAAAAACTATGAAAAGAAATGTTTACACTAAAAAGTGTGTAAAATATGTATGCACTTTAACGAGTTAATTGTTTGAAAATACATGTAACTTTACATCCAAAACTATTCTATACATCAATCTTCTAAATCATTTATTGTATTCATTTATCTTCATAATTTGTCTAATGTCAGCACAATTTAACCTGTTTAAAACGTTAACGGTTACTTTAGGATTTTGAATGGTTAACCATCTGACATGGACTGACATTTCAACTTTTAAAGTCAAAACATAAATAAATTTCTCCACATAAAAAAGTGTAAAGTAATCATGTGTGTAGATTTGATCTCTACTTTAAAAATTGTGTAACAAGATAAGAGGGAATTCTCTAAACTTTTTAGTGTAACTACTTTTTTCTACAGTTTGAGATATTTACGATTAAGGTTGGACTCTACTAATAATAAGGATATATAGGTGTTTATCTGTGTAACCATGTTCACTTTTTAACTGAACCAAATTTATGACATACATAATATTGAAAATGTTAGTCTTTTTTTATTTTGTTCATAAATAAAGCTTTTCTTTTATGTAAAACATCCTCCATACTTTTGAAAAACCTCTTGCCGTAAACTCGGGCCATGGAAGAAGGTTTGTTTTCGAAAGCGAATGATAACAGATATGATTATCATGACACATATTGGTGGAAGAAATTAGGATTTATAGCATGTCCGATGATGACAATGACTCTATCGCAATATTTGCTACAAGTTATCATTGTAATGATGGTTGGACATCTTGGCGAACTTGCTCTCTCTAGCACATCTATTGCTATCTCGCTTGCTAATTTCACCGGCTTTAGCCTACTGCTAGCCACTTGCTTAATTTTTACTTATTCTGTATTTATCAAAGTTTTAGTTTTTGTTTTTTAGGTTTTACCTTTTTCTTTTGTTACGGTATTAATTAAATTAGTAATGTCTTTATTTTGATTGACTGTTTTTTTTTTTTTTTTTTTTTTTTTTTTTTTTTTTTTTTTAACCTTTTCTTTTTAGTTTACTTTTTTTTTGAACTTTAGGTTTAGCTTTTTTTTTTTGGGTTACGCTATTAAATAAAATAGTTATGTTTTCATTTCGATTAAATATTAATTTTAAATTTTAGCTTCTTTTTTTAAGTTAAATTATTAAATAAAGTAGTTTCGTCTTTATTTCGATTAATTGTTGATTATAAATTTTAGCTTTTTTTTTTTGATTAAGATATTAAATAAAGAAGCTACGTATTCATAATTTTTGTTGCTTTACATAATCTATTGTATAAAGTCTATATTTATATATCTTTTTTTGTTTCCAACATTCTTTTGCACTGGATTAAAAAAAATCCTGTCACAAAGGACGAAAAAAGAATATAGTAAAGTTTAACATGAAAGAGTTGGCCGGTAAATTAAAATTGGAAATGAATAGCATAAAAAATATAATCTTAATATATATATATATATATATATATATATATATATGGGGAAGTGAATATGGGGCTGTTACACATGTAAGCTTACATGCGAAACTCATTAAAAACTATGTCGTTTTGTGGTTTAAATGCTTTTCAACGCTTGATTTGTCCTATATTCATCAAGGGAGAGGTGATCCCCGAAATGCAGAGGGGTCATTGTTTATTATGAAGAAGTTATAAAAAGTGACTTCGATAGATGCCCAGTGATGACAAAAAACTTATATTTTTGAAAGACACGATTAGTGAAGAAAAAGATGTGAATAGATAAAAATTTGTAAAGTTAGTTTAATAAATATGATTAAAATTATATAGATTTGAAGAATTTTTAACAAAACGACATATTTTTTGATGATTTTGCATGTAAGCTTACATGTGTAACAGCCCCATATTCACTTTTTCCATATATATATATATATATATATATAGGGGAGGGTTCATGTAAAAAGTGTTAAATTTGTAAAAAGTGTGAGAAGAATTGTGGAAGTGACATGTGACAAGCTTGATTTTTTTTTTTTTTTTTTTATAAAAAAATAATATTTTTAATAAAAAAAATATTTAAAAAAAAAATCGAAATTTTTTTTTTCTTTTTGCTCGAAAAAAGTTTTGTACTAAAAAAAATATGATACACATTTATGATGCACATCTATGATGAACTTTTTATGTGTGCATTATAGTTGAATATCATAGTTTTTTTGTGTGCATCATTTATATGAATCATATTTTTTGTGCATCATTAATGTGTATCATATTTTGTGTGTGCATCATATGACGTGGCAGATAACGTTATCAAAAAGAATTTCAAATTTTTTTTTTTTAAGATTTTTTTTTTTTTCAAAAAAAAATATTATTTTTTTAAATATCTTTTTATTAATTTTTTTTTTTTTTTCCAAGCTTGCCACATGTCACTCCCACAATGCTTCTCACACTTTTTACAAATTTAACACTTTTTATTTGATCATACTCCTATATATATATATATATATATATATATATATATATATATATATATATATAAATATTTCTTAAAAATTATTGATCAATAAGATTAGTTTTCTTAAATAGTCAATTTAAGGAGTGTTTGTTTCGGCTTATATAACGGTCTTATGAGCTTATGTAAATTTTGATAAGTTCATAAGTCTATTTTTTCCATCTTATGAGCTTAACAAGTTGTGTTTATGAGCGCGCTTAAATAAATAATAAGCTCAACTTGATAAGCTAATAAGCAAAAAATAGGTTTGTGAGCTTATCAAAATTAAATAACTTTGTTAGCTCGTTATATAAGCCGAAACAAACACCCTTTAATTTATAATTTCAAGTAATTTTTTTCCATCATTTTGGTTTTTCCTCTTTTGGTCTCGATATTTCTTATATTTTCACCATCATATTCCTATCTTTCATTTTTACCTATTTACTATATATAAAATTGAAAAATCCTCTAACTAAACAATCTACTACATTTAATAAAAAAAAATCTTCCAAAGTTAATAATAACCAAATATTTTTCCGAAAATTAATAGTAATTTGATTTCGTTTCAATAGAAATCAATACAAATTTGTCTACATCTTTTGAATGATTTACCATCTATTTTTAGATATTATCATAAACAATTTAATTAAACGTGATATCAAAAACATATTACAAAAATTACTTTTGGATTAAAAGGATTAACTAATTTTGCTATGAACTTGGAGAAATACATACGAACTTTTAATGTGATGCTTTTTATTTTTGTATATTATAAATTTTTAATAAATATAACAAAATATAAAAATCTTATGCTCACGAGAGTAACTATTCATATAATAACACATAATTTTTTATACATAAACAAAATAATTAACACATGTCTAAAGACTAGTATTTTTCGTGTATACATTCAAATTTTTATAAGTCGTGTGTCTAAAGACTAGTATTAAAATATAACAAGATTATTAATTAGTCTCCCATTAACTAAACTAAATTAATTTAAATATCTTAGATTTACCCGCCATCTTCCTCACTCGTGTAGTCGTGTTGTTCTTAACGAATGGTAAAAGAAATGGCATCATAGCTTAAAAGAAAAAAAAAATTATAAAAACTTAGGGTGTTATATAATAAATTAAAACTTATTCAAAAGCGAATTAGAATAAAACCATCCGTCATAACCACATGGTCCAAACCGAGTAGCCATCGAGCGACCTGGTTGGCGGGTTGAGCGAGATAATTTCAGTTATCGGGGCTGGACCATAAAAACTAAGAAAAATGATTGAAGGACTCTCTTACCACCTTCTGTCATGGCATGAAAAAATGAATAAAACTAAAACTGAACTGTTAACTCAACAATATGTTAGCCCTTCCTCATAAGGACTGAATAAGAACCAAACCTTGCCTATCATGACATGAATGTGTTCTACAACCCAACCGTTTTTTTTTATTTTTAAATTTTAATTTATAACACAAATTTATAAAAAAATATATAAATAATAAGATTTCGCTAATAAAAAACAAAATTACGATTTGATTAATTATTTTAAACACTGTAATTCATCGGGAAGCTTCATATGTGTTCCATAAGACTAACGAAGTAAAAAAGGCTTATAATGCCATGAAATAGTTTATATTGTAATAAATATTAAAGGTATTTAATGTTATTTTGAATATCATAGTATAAAACCCGCGAGATGCAACGACGGAAACAGTTTTATATTCTACAAAATTATATTGCAAAGTGGTTTCGAAGTTTCTCATTTTTCTGTAACAAGGGTTGTAAGGTTCGAGCTTCGATGCGGATATACACCGCTAACATGTATCAATATGACCATGTTAATATATTTCAAACTAATATGCTTTCTACGGAATACATTAAATAACTTTGAAGTAAACGACTTAAAATAAAACCCAACGGCTAAAGCCAAGTCAATCCCCATACAATTATGGCCTACATACACCAAACAAAGTAAAATGTACTAACACAGGCACATCAATGTTTGTACTCGAACAACACAAATTGGAATTCAGTTGTGATCGATGAACAAAAGGAAACAACAACTTATGGTAGATACAATACTCATATTCACCACATTCTAGTCTCATCCTAGAGAGCTGGATGGATGGATTCTTCTTCTAATGTGCCTTTATTTGTGACTTTAAAATATAGCCTGAATGTTGAGAATATCTCCAATGACATTCTGTGACTTTCACCCAAAACCAGCTATGTTATTTCTTCTCCCACCACTTTAACATTGTGTTTACAAACCTAGTCATGAAAGGTATATAAGCTATTTAAAAAATAAATTAATTAAAATATATCTAAAACTTATATAATAATAATCAGAAGATAAATTTCACCATGAAAGAAAGAAGATGTAAGCATCAAAATATTAATGTAGGTTCGTGACCCGCTACGGGTATAGGCTGGAAAAAAAACCCTTTGATATCCCATTTTCTTTCCCCAAGTTAAACGATGACATCCTTGTTGTCTCGACAAATTAATTGGTGATGTAAACAATCATCAAGCAAATGGTATGTAGTAACAATGACTTACAAAAACTAAAGCCTTAATAGTGTATTCGACTTTACTCTGTCAAAAACGACAACTCAAACCATAATGGCAGTTGGGCTACATATTACATTATTACTTACCATGTTCAAGTAAACATTTGTGAATACCATGTAATTAGGTTCTTTAAGACATTTTATCAAACACTATGGACACTCCCAAATCACTACCAAGGAACTAAAATTTATAACAGATCACGAGAAGAGTCTAATAGAAAAAAGAAGAATAAAAGGACATTCGAGTTTAGCAGTCAAACAACAAAAATCTTAAACTATCTACGCCTACTTAAAAAAATGATATATCATCCATGTGAACTCAAATCCAAACCATAAAACGAAAATCAAAATAAATATGGCTTTTGCTTACGATTTATTGATTGATTTTGAAAAAATAACTGAATGGATCGAAGTTAAAAAAAAAAAATATATACCATGTATAAAAATGTTATCGAAGATTAAGGTTTAAACCAAAAAATAGGAAATTATACCTTCATCAAAATACGAGTGTAGTTTCAAAATATGATTCAATACAAAGATCAACAATTGAGCAAACATATGTTTGATAAACAAAGAGAGAATTGGTAGTGGAAGAGATTAAATTTTAGGAATTGAGGAGCGCGTGTTTAATTTGGAAATGATAGATTAGTAATTTCAATTACTTAAATTTTAAGATATTAAGACTTTGAAGGAGATTCTTTATAATATAGTATAGATAAACAAAGCTGGCCCGAAATATGTGCATGATGAGCAATCAAAAATGACTCATAGGTCAAAAGGACCCCATTTTTTCCATTATGTATATATGCATTGTTAACAAAATAACAATAAACACACACAAACATGTATTTAAATAACAATTTTATTGAAAAGGTGTTATAAATATAGAAGAAGGTGATTTATAAAGGGTCTATTTTTAAATTTTGTATAGAACATGTATTTTCTTGGGACCGACCTTGATCATAACTTCATAAGTCTCTTTAAGTAGTTTATCGTTAGAAGTTATTATTTTGAAGCCTTTTATAAAATTGAAAATCAAACAAAACCTATGAATTAAAACATAATAAGTCCTGAAAAGGCCCCATAACTCTTCAAACAAACGTATCCGTAGCAACCTTGTACCGCACCAAGCAAATCGATGGTTAGTGTCTTGATACATTAATTTATAGTTATGTTTGAATCAACCGGCGACAGAAGTCAATGACAAATGTCTTTAACTACACGTTTTTTGAATGGAAATATTTTAATGTTTTTTTTTTCCTAATTCAAAAGATTATTTTTAAATCGGTAAAACGTATTAGAGTTGTCGAGAGGTCGAAATGTCGTTTAGCTATAAAATAATAAAATATAGTGTCAGTTAACTATTAAAAGTAGGCATATATCGATACTAGAAAACTAATTAAGTATCATCGATAGAGTATATTTGTCCATATTATTATATCTATTGATTAGTGATCAAAATAATCACAATAATTAGAGATGGATTATTAACAGCAAAAAACACAGTTGGTGATTTTCGTACGGTATAAATATTTATCTACATCAGCATGTGCATAGCTGACTAGTTAACTGAATCGAATTAATGAGATCCATAAATATAATATTGTAAATGTTTGTATAGTTTTGTTCATAAATAGAGCTTTTCTTTTAATGTTAAACATTCTCCGTGATCTAGAAAAATCTCTTGTTGTAAACTCAAGCCATGGAAGAAGGATTGCTTTCGAAAGCGGATGATACAAGATTAACATGGCACGTATTGGTGGAAGAAATAAAGAAATTAGTTTTCATAGCAGCTCCGATGATCGCAGTGACTCTATCACAATATTTATTGCAAGTTATCTCCGTAATGATGGTTGGTCATCTTGGCGAACTTGCTCTCTCTAGCACAGCTATTGCTATATCGATTGCTAACGTCACCGGAATTAGCCTACTGGTGATCACTATCTTGTCTCTCGGCTCTCTCGTTTTATATGCATGTATATTTATTATCAAAGGAAATTCTTATTTATTTTGATTTGTTTAATAGCTGGGGATGTCTACTGCACTCGAAACATTATGTGGCCAAGCTTACGGAGCTAAACAGTACAAAAAATTTGGGACTCAAACTTATACCGCGATTTTCTCTCTTTTAATTGTTTGCATTCCTCTTTCTGTCTTGTGGGGAAATACTGAAACAATACTTATTTTTATTGGCCAAAACCCTTCTATTTCACATGAAGCTGGAAAATTCATCACTTGGCTTATTCCGGCACTTTTTGCTTCTGCGATTCTTCAACCACTAATTCGATATTTCCAAATGCAAAGCATGTTATTCCCCATGCTTGCTAGCTCAATGGTTGCTCTAGGCTTGTACATTCCTCTTTGTTGGGCCCTTGTGTATAAAACTGGATTAGGGAATATTGGAGCAGCCATATCGATGGGGGTTGGTATGTGGTTAAACGTTGTTATTCTCTTTTTTTTCATGATGTATTCCCCCTCTTGTGCAAAAACCCGTTCTCCAATCTCACGAGAGGTGTTTCACGGGATGAGACAGTTTTTCAGTTTTGCTATTGCATCAGCCGTCATGATTTGGTAAATCTTGTCATCCTTTACAGGCTTGTTAAGTTGCAATTGAGTTTTTTCTAAGAACTTATTAATAAAAACAAACCTTTTACTTTTATAACAACATTTTTGAAAAATCATTATTTTTGGGTTCAACTTTCACTTTTGGAAAATGAACACACTTTTAAAAATTAAAAAGTAGTAATTATGTGGTTTTGTAATGAAGAGTAGAACCACAATTAAACAAAGTATAACATGGGTCTTAAGGCTTGGTATTTTTGGTGTAGAGTTTAAATTATTACGAGCCCCTTTACCATGTCTTTCTTCAGTCTGTATCACCCTTATTCCAGACTTTGTTAATTGGCGTTGATTATTCGTGACAAGTTGGTATGTTGTGAAAGAATTGGCGAATATCTCAAACTCAGTTAAATTTTTACCTTCTTATTATTTTTTTATTTTTGTCTAACATGTTACATGTATCTTAATATTTACAGCCTTGAATCATGGTCTTACGAGGTTGTCATTTTGCTTTGTGGGCTTCTACCAAATCCGGAGCTTGAAACTTCTGTTCTTTCTGTGTGGTAAGGCATCTAAACAGCATATGTTTCGTCATAGTCATCTATTATATTATCTTGTTTTGTGACAAAGAAAAGTCTCGATTTAATCTTTGTGCAATTCTTGAACAGCCTCAATACTATTGCTACACTTTATGCCATACCATATGGATTCTCAGCAGCCGTTAGGTTTGTTCATATTCTCATGACTACGGTTCTTTTCTGTATTTTGCATCTATATGTTTACGGTGCAAGCATAAACTCAATTTTTTTTTCTCTCTAGCACAAGAGTCTCAAATGAACTTGGAGCAGGGAATTCAAACAGGGCTCGTGTGGCAGTCAAAGCCATCATGATTCTTGCAATTGTTGTGGCAACTATAGTTAGCACGACTGTTTTTGTCAGTAGGCGGATCTTTGGATACATTTTCTCGAATGAGAAGGAAGTTGTTGATTATGTCACAAAAATGGTCCCTTTTCTCTGTTTAAACATTATAATGGATACTCTACAAGGAACCTTTTCAGGTTACAAGATCTCATCCCATCCCTTTTCGTTTATATATAAAAAGTGTTTTTAGTATTTGTGTTTGTGTGATTATCTAAATAAATACGAACGTTTATTGTTTATCAATAACTAGGTGTTGCTAGGGGCGTTGGATGGCAACATTTAGGGGCATACGCAAACCTTATTGCATTCTATCTTTTTGGAATCCCGATCGCTGCCTTTTTAGGATTTTGCACCTCCCTAAGAGGAGAGGGCTTATGGATTGGAATACTAGTTGGTGCCACGATACAAGTTGCTCTACTTGGAGTAGTAACAATCATTATGAAAAAGAGGTATTAGTTCATTTTTTTTTAGTCAAAAACTAAAAAAAACAAAAATTGTAACGAAGTGAAAATAATATTTTGTTTTTTGCATATCATCTCGTATGTCGTTCTTTAATAACATGATTGCTTGTAGTAGGTTATATATATATATATATATATATATATATATTGCATGACGATATGAGATTTTAGGTTTCTAACGAGATTGGTTACTGGTGCAGGCAACAATGGCGAGGGAGAAATTATTTGAGGAAGAACATTCAACCGAAAGATTAAGCTAAAACCATATGCTTGATCGCCAGATGCAAGCTACATTTGTTTAGTTTCTTAATCGAATTTTTTATAATTGAAAGTTTCTTTCTTGTGTCATTTGTTATGATTTTAGTTGATTAGTAGTTCTATTACCGATACGATATGTGGTTAATTAAAGTTAATTTTACTTACTTTTAGTAAACTTCTTTAGAATTTATAATTTTTATAACATAGCCAAGGTTTACAGGTGCGTTGAATTATAGTAGCTCGAAATAATAACACATGTTTTTAAAACACTATTTGACAAATTTTGGTGTATTTAAATACATGGATTGAAGAGAAGTACTTTTGATAATATGATTGAAAAAGACCAATATTATAATATTTAGATTAATTGTCTTAATAACAAACACGTCACTCTCCTCTGACTAAGTCATCCTATCATTTATAAAATCTAAGAAAATGATTTAAAGGACTCTCGTACCTACTTACATACTCCAATTATTTCTTGTCACGTTGTTCCCAACTCAATACCACAAACACCGCGACGATGTGGCATTGTTTGATTGGTTCCCATATAATATTCGTTTACGTAGTGACAATTAATGGACAAAAATGTTGCTAGAAAATTGTCGGGAATCATTAGTCTGGGGATTTACTCATTTTACTTTATAAATTATAGAGCAAATTACCAAAATAATCATCTATCATTTATATTTTATAAAAATAATCACCTAATTCGTGACGGATTTCTCGCGACATTTTTTTCGTCGCGAAAGTACATATATTTTAATCAGACGAATAAAAATTCGACACGTTGTCGCGACAATATTCATTTTTCGCGTCAATATCCATTTTCGCGACGACGTGTCTGATTTTTATTGGTCTGATTTTGTTTTATGTACTTCTCGCGACGATAAAGTGTCGCGAGAAATTCGTCGCGAATCAGGTGATTATTTTTATAAACTGTAAGTGATAGGTGATTAATTCTAAATTATATATATCCTAATGCTAATACCATACGACATGTGGGACTTAACTATAAAGTCAATAAGAAATCTTTTTAGGTATAAAGAATCTTAAGGCATCAAAATTTATATATAGAAATGATGCCTTCCGAAAAGCTATGTCATTTACGAACGAAATAGTTATTGATAGGAAAGTAAGGCTTAAAAAGTCTTTAAAAACATCGTAATAGGAATATATCAAAGTCGTTGAAGATCCTTTCAAAAGTGGTTACTTCTTGTACATTATAGTCAATCGGTTTAAAGTTATTTGATCAACAACGTATCATGGTTTTATGTTTAGTATAGAAAAAAGTATATTTAATGATTTAAAATTAAAATAATGTTGTTTAGAACCCTGAATTTTGTTGTAATTCTATGGTAGTTTGGATATTAATATTCTTGATTTATTTTCTCAATTAAAGATTTTAAAAGAAATTATTGCTTTTAAAATAACAATCTAATTGACATATTTAGTTAATTGAAAGGCGTTATTCTTTTTAAAATGAATATATCGTATATAGAATACTATTACTCATTTAATGTAAGTGTTACTTGTAGGGAAGTTTTTCAAAAATTAAAATTATTAGCAATTATTTCAATTGAAAAATAATTAATAGAAAGTTAGTTTTTATATGAAAAATCAAATGTACTTCTTTTTCTATGTTACAAGTATTTTTGAAGGCCTCGTCTAGTGACTGGGTTTTAGGTCTCTCGTGACCTTGTGACGGCTATACCATTTATAATTGGATAAGGGGAAACTAGGCGAAAACAGACTCAAGTAAAACATACAACTTTTGATTTGTTTGCAGTTACAAACTAACCCTTGTCTTATATGGACAGAAAGTCTGAGGTGAGATCGAGCAAGCATTAAACGGTCGGGCAGTTTGGACCACCAACCAATCTTCCCGATTTTGGAATTTCATTTTCATTTGATTACGTCTCAATAACGAATCATTGTCAAATTCACTTTCATCTTTAAAAGTGTACTCTAGTTGATGTGAAACATTGAAGCCTAACTTAGTGAATTTCTTTCCTATATAATTGTGCATTTGTGCTATGATGTAGTAAAAAGATTGTTCACTAAATTTTCTCCTTCGGTCTACCCCTATTGATGTCCTCATTGTTAGACCTAAACGGCTTTAAGGTTTTCGAAAATTAAACGTTTTGAGATCTTTAAACAACCATCTTAAACTATTGGTTTTATGTTTAGTATAGAAAAAAGTACACTTCATGATTTAACATTAAAATAATGTTGTTTAGAACCCTGAATGTTGTTGTAATTCTATGGTAGTTTGGATATTAATATTCTTGATTTAGTTTCTCAATTAAAGATTTTAAAAGAAATTATAGCTTAGAAAATAACAATCTAATTGACATATAGTTAGACTATGGGGTGTGGTGGGTGATTGGGGGTGATGATGTGGAGTGATAGAGGTGATTTGTAGGAAAGAGAGTGTGATTTGTAGGAAAGAGAGTGTGATGATGTGGAGTGATAAAAATGGGTGGTGTGGTTGTGTGTAAGTGATGATGATGTGGAGTGATTGAGTTTATTTTGTTATTTTATTATATAATTTTATTTAAAAAGTTGTATTTTTATTAAAAATAAAAAAAAAACACACTACAATTTATTTAAAAAAAAAATACTACAATTTATTAAAAAAAAAAAAACATACTACAATAAAAAAAATACTACAAATATTGAGGATAAAATTTCGCGATAAGCCTTTTCTTTTCATCTTCCGCTATCGTTTTGTAAGGCTCCGCGAGATGAGTGGTGTCCTGCATGATCGTCTTTAACGCTCTTGCTCGCACTTTTTCTTCAGCAGTATCAGCAAATTTCCCGAACTTTTCCCCAATATACTTGAGTGAATCTTCGGCCCCCGAAGAAGAAGCAGCGGCTTTGCCCTTTCCTTTGCGCGCTTTTGCCTTTGCTTGATCTCTACCAATCGGTCTTGGAAGGTCTTCCTCCAAGTGAAGATCATCATCATCATCGTTGAGATCGATTCCAGCAAAAGGCGATACCGGAGTGGCGGGAGTGGCGGGAGTGGAGGGGTTACTAGACTCCGATGTTCTACGCGCTTTTCGGGACCCTCCAGATGTTGGGACATGTTGACAAACCGGGCTATTTCTCAATATTTGCCAAGACGCTAAATGTAGGAAACCCGTTTGCATTATGGTGCGGTAAGTCTCCAGAGCATGTTCGAGCAATTGTTGATCACTATGACCGCTTGGTCTAGTTTGTTGGGCTTGTCGAAAAATCCCGTTGAATTTTTTGACCTTTCTTCGTAAGTCGGTCCACTTGCTCGAAAGAGAGTCGTTGGTACGAAAGTAAGAGGGATCATCTTTAAGCATCTTGGCGAAATATTTTTCACGAACACTATCCCAGTAAATTGGTGAATGTTGATCATTTCCCAAAATGGGGTCCTCGGATGTCGACGACCACGCTGAAGCAAGTGCGATCTCCTCCGCTTCGGTCCACTTCTTCTTTTCGGTTTTGCCTCTTAGGGATTCGGTTTCTTTCTTCTTATGTTTCCTCTTCCCACGGGCCGGCATTCTTTGAGCTTGAGTTTCCGGAACCACCTCATCGTCTTCAGAATCGTCAACGTCAAATGGAGGCACTTGCGGAAAATTGGATAAATGGTCTTGGTTAAGCAATTGTTGGAACGACCCGCCTTGGTATAGCGGGTCTTGGGATGGTCGTTGTGGTGGTGGAGTTTGTTGGTAAAAATGGGGAAATTGGTTAGGGTTTGGAAGTTGGGTAAAGTTTTGAAATTGGTTTGGGTGTTGATATTGGTTAGTGTTTTGAAATGGTGGATATTGGTTTAGGTTTTGATATTGGTTTGGGTTTTGATATTGGTTTGGGTTGAACCATTGGTTCCATTGGTTGGGGTTGGGGTTGTTTTGATTGTTGTTGTTGTTGGGATCCATTTGAGATAATTGAAAGAATGTATAAAAATGGAGAGATTGTTATAAAAATTGAGAGAGAAATAGAGATTTTGTGTGGTTTTTGTTATAAAAATAGGTTGGTATTTATAGAAAATGTTTAGGTTTTTTAAAAAAATGCCGTTGCTTTCTTTTGACATTCGACCGTTGCAAACAAAAATCTGGTCGTTGCTCCCTCACCACGGCGTGATTCAGACAACGCCACCGCCTCTTTTTTGCCTATAACGCCCCCACCGGTGTGGTGGAGGGCGTTGTGGGGCGTTATCAGGCTGATGTGGCGGCGTGATCGAGTGGTTTAACGCTGCACACCCCATAGTCTTAAATGAAAGGCGTTATTCTTTTTAAAATGAATATATCGTATATAGAATACTATTACTCATTTAATGTAAGTGTTTTTTTTTTTTGAAACGGCAAATGTTTGTATAACGGAGCATACTCGTAATATTCCATCGAGAACCCAGGTTCGAGCTCCGCATAGCGGGCAAACCCAGCCCCCACGGGGGTTTCCAGGGGAAAATTCGCCACGTGTGCCAAAGAGGTGTAGATTAAATTACGCTATTGCGACGACCAGAAGGGTCGAACCCACGACCTTAAGTGTTACTTGTAGGGAAGTTTTTCAAAAATTAAAATTATAAGCAATTATTTCAATTGAAAAATAATTAATAGAAAGTTAGTTTTTATATGAAAAATCAAATGTACTTCTTTTTCTATGTTACAAGTATTTTTGAAGGCCTCGTCTAGTGACTGGGTCCTAGGTCTCTCGTGACCTTGTGACGGCTATACCATTTATATATGATTTTAGACATATCTAAAGATTGACGAACTTGCTCATAAAATAATTGGATAAAGGGAAACTAGGCGAAAAGAGACTCAAGTAAAACATACAACTTTTGATTTGTTTGCAGTTACAAACTAACCCTTGTCGATGACTTGTTCTTATTTTCTCATGGGGTTAATTAATCTTTGCTTTGCCGATGACTTGTTCTTATTTTCTCATGGTGATGTCGCTTCGGCTAAGATTATTATGGATTCTTTGAATGAGTTTCGGGATGTGTCTGGATTGACTCCTAGTTTGCCTAAGAGTACTGCCTATTTTTGTAATGTGCTTAATCATACAAAGTTAGGCATTCTTCAGGTTCTGCCGTTTGAGGAGGGGCGGCTTCCGGTTAAGTATCTTGGTGTTCCGCTTGTTCCTTCGAGACTGGTGTATAAGGACTGCAAAGAACTGATTGCTAAGGTTGAGGCTCGGGTTTTTGATTGGAAGAATAAATCTTTATCTATTGCGGGTCGATTACAACTGGTTAAGTTTGTTCTAGCATCCATGCATGTTTATTGGGCTTCGGTCTTCGTTCTTCCCACTCGTGTTCTTCTGGAAATTCAGCAGATTATGCGGAAGTTTTTATGGAGTAATGGTGAATACCACAGGGGGAAAGCAAATGTGGCCTGGGAAGCTGTTTGCTTGCCTAAATCTGAAGGCGGTCTTGGGATTCGGCAGCTTGATCTTTTTAATCAAGCTCTTATGGTAAGTCAGCTTTGGAAGCTTCTCATGCGTAAGGAGTCCTTATGGGTTGCTTGGACCCAGTTGCACAAGATAAGGGATCGTAACTTCTGGACTATTCCATGCCGTGGGTCTATGTCGTGGGGATGGAGAAAGTTGTTACAGCTGCGGCCAGTTGTTCGTGACTTTATTTGGCACAAGATTGGTGATGGTAATGGTACTTCGATTTGGTATGACAAGTGGTGTGATTTGAGTCCCATTGCGGACTTTGTGTCCACTAGGGACATGTATGGGGCAGATCTTTCTATCTCATCCAGGGTTGCAGATATTGTGGCGTCCGGCTCTTTGGTATGGCCTCCAGACCTTGGTACTGCTTACCCTTCTCTTCTCTCTATCCCTACGCCTACTCTTAGTGCTGGGATGCAAGATAGTCTGGAGTGGAGGGATAGGTCTGGGGCTGTTCAGCCGTTTTCGGTTCGGGCTGTTTGGAATGCTATTCGCCATTATCATAATCAGGATGTGCTTCGCTCTTGGGATGTGTCTTCATCGCTTGTTTCTCATTGTACTCTTTGTGAAACTCAGCCGGATTCTCATGCTCATCTTTTTTTCGATTGTCCTTATGCCAGGAAAGTTTGGTTTCAAGTTCGGGGGCAGGCTGGTCTTCAGAGTAGTCCCCCATGTCTCACGGATATTGTTGGGACCATTCTTCCATTTGCTCATCGTCGTTCTTCGGCAAGTGTCATAGCCAAGCTGGTTCTGGCTGCTGCCATGTATTTCATATGGCGCGAAAGAAATGAAAGATTATATACGGGATCCAAAAGAACGGTCAATGTTCTTGTGGATAATGTTTTGGCTGATGTTCGTTCAAGGTTAATGTCATGTAGGTTCAAGAGTTCGAGAGCGGCTTTGGATCTGTTGAAGAATTGGAATATTCCGGAATCTCTTCTGATTTAGGCGATTTCGTTGTTTAGTATTCTTTTTCTTGTATTGTTTAGTATATAGACAGATGGTTTGTCATCTTGTCTTAGTCTGTTCAAGCTAGTCTTGAGGTTAATGTGGTACTTAAGCCACATTCCATTGTTCTCTATTGGTTTTTGGTGTTAATATAATTTATCGGGGTATTTCCCTTATACCAAAAAAAACTAACCCTTGTCTTATATGGACAGAAAGTCTGAGGTGAGATCGAACAAGCATTAAACGGTCGGGCAGTTTGGACCACCAACCAATCTTCCCGATTTTGGAATTTCATTTTCATTTGATTACGTCTCAATAACGAATCATTGTCAAATTCACTTTCATCTTTAAAAGTGTACTCTAGTTGGTGTGAAACATTGAAGCCTAACTTAGTGAATTTTTTTCCTATATAATTGTGCATTTGTGCTATGATGTAGTAAATAGATTATTCACTAAATTTTCTCCTTCGGTCTACCCCTATTGATGTCCTCATTGTTAGACCTAAACCGCTTTAAGGTTTTCAAAAATTTAACGTTTTGAGATCTTTAAACAACCATTTTAAACTATTGGTTTTAAACATTTATGGTGTTTTTTAAACTAACTATAGATGGTGTGTAAACATTATCCACGTGCTTGTTTATATTATGCAATTTTTAAACTAATTAGAGTTGTGAATTTTATCCATGGAATAAGCCGTATATATTTGAGGGGGTGCTTGGTTGGGGTTTATAGATAGTAATAAATCATAATGATAATCAATAAACATGGTTGGTATCATATAATGCTATTAGTCATTACCCTTCATTACTCCCCATTGCCCAATAACCCATTACCCACTAAATTGAGGTTAATACCTTTCATTACCCACTATTATCATTATCATTTCCATTGTATTCCATACTATTATCATTATCATTTCATTTCCCATTAACTAACACAAACCAAGCACACCCTGAGTGTTTCTTATAATACGAATCAACCACCATGTTTTAGAAACTATTTAATGTCGAAGAAATAAGAAGATATGGTTCAATGCTAGTGAAGTGAGTAGGGTATTGTTTGGAATAATGACAGAAATTGAATTATATAGACCAAAGGTGGTCCAGCCAGCTATCTTATATATCAATTTACAAACTACACCTTTAATTTCTGAAGATATTTTAAGTCGAGTTTTATAAATTTTTTCATTTCTCATGACATTTATTTCTCTCACAACGATTTTATTTTGAGTCAACAACAATTGATTAGGTTGTTAACAGTTTGCAATAAGAAAAATGTTCAAAGATATGGAAGTTAGGAACATAAATTTTGATCTTTTAAAGATTAATTTAATTATAAATATAAGACTATAATGATAACAAGTTTCAATTACGCTTTCCAGCCCAAAGTAAAACAGTAAAAGAGGCTCGAATAATTCACTGAAAGCAATAATGGCAGTGTCGGGATAAAAACCAGGAGAGATCACTCCAACGCCTAAGTGCCCTATATAAGTCCACGTACTTCTATAAGTCTAGTGCGGTTTAGACTTTTAAAATTAACGTTATATTATATTACATTTTATATTCAAGAGTCCGAAAGAATAACATTTCGAGTCATTACCGACGAATAGGAGGTAACGATAGAAGATTGAATACTGAAAACCGAAGTTTAGTCGAAATTAACCAAAATCAACGTAATAAGATAGTTGACTTCGGTCAAGTCGACGATTGACGATTAAAAATAACGAGTCAATGTCAACATAAGAAGAATTTAAGCATATTTAAAATTATACTTAAATATTTTGAGTATTTTAAAGTTAAAAACACTTTTATATAAGTTTAACGGAAGCTATAATTTTCTATTAGAATTTCAAGATTACGATCGCGTTTTGAGTAAAAAGTACGTCTGTCGAAAATATATAAGTTTGATGCTCATCATAATAATAAATATTATGTTTATGATTGTGATTACGTATTTGAATTTAAAGACGTCTATTTGTCAATATATACTATTTTACATATAGTATTATACAATGTCGCGTTTTTCGACTTTCTTTTAGTATCATATATGCACCATCCATACTATTTGCAATGTTATTTCAATTTCAATTATATCAACTGTTATACAAGTTCTATGACAATGTTATACAAAGGTTTCAAGTTACAAAGTATGATTTATTCAAAATGGTTGTATCATAACAAAACATTTATTTCAAATAAAACTCTACGAACTCACAACAACTTTATGTTGACGTTTTTTAGCTAATATTTCAAGTAACGATAAGGCTTGAGGAGACTAGCTAACTTGAATTCTAGAGCGAAGACCTTTAGATGCATTTGATACACTTTGAATTTCAATTATTTACATTTGCAAATTATTTCAAATTATACAATGGGTTATTTATTTCTTCTTATTTGGTTCGGTTGTAAACCTTTTGTGGAGTGACTCACGGTACATAAGTTATTGCTACTGATTGTGGGACGTTATAACACGTCTTTTTAATTTATATTTCATTTATTAGATATTCTCTATATTATTGTACCAAATGTTGTGACGATCGTCAATCGTGTTACATTATACATTTCAGAAAAAGATGAGGTGTGACATAAGGTGAAAACCGTAAAATAATTATAACAAATAACTTATGGTCTAAAAATCAAAAGCTTTGGTTTGTCATAAAATAAGTTTATGAGATTCCCATATTATATCATTAATGATTTAAACTAGAAAATCTACTATTTTATAGTAACATAAGTTGATGGGATTTCCGCATCATATATCATTAATGAATCTAACAAGAAAATCTGCTTTAATTTGATGTAAAATAAGTTTGTGGGATTTCCATATTATATCATTAATGAACCAAATAAGAAAATGCACTTGATTTTTGTTGTAAAATAAGTTTAAGGGATTTCCACATTATATCATTAATGAATCAAACAAGAAAATATACTTGAGTTGTGTTACAATCTTCTTTTATAGAAAATGTTAATTCTGTCGGAGTAATCCCGACTTCCTGGTTCTTTGAACCCGACCTAATTCTTTATCAAGGACTAAATTTCAGATTATGTTCCCATGTGTCAGCGCCACATATCAAGGAGTGAGTCCGAATTCGAACCCATGTCCATTTTCAATCAAAGTCCTCATTGACCAGATCAACCGAACATTTTCGAGGGATGAATATATCATTGAAACAGAAAGCTCTAGTTGAGATTTGAACCTTAGACCTATATCCTATTACTAGAGTTTATCTCATTAATCTTCCATAGTTTGTTGTAAAATAAGTTTATCCTATTTCCATATGATAACAATAATGAATCAAAATAATAAAATGTACTTGAACTTTGTTGTAAAATAAGTTTATTTTATTTTTATACATTATACACTAATGACTCAAAGAAGAAAATGTACTTGAATTATGTTGTAAAATAAGTTTATCGGATTCCCATATCATATCATTAATGAATCAAACAAGAAAATCTTCTTTAGCTTCTTGTTAAATAAGTTTTTGGGATTTCCACATTATATCATTAATGAATAAAACAAGAAAATCTACTTTACTTTTGTTGAAAAATAAGTTTATGGGATTTCCATATCATATCATTAATAAATCAAACAATAAAATTTGCTATAGTTTATCGTAAAATAAGTTTATAAGACTTCCACGTGCAAATACAGGGGATTAAACCTTTTTCTTTTTTGCATATCAGCCCATTCATAAGAGGTTTTATAAAAATACAAGCCTTTATAAGTATCAAAATAGTAGGTTATTTTAATAGTTTATTAAAAGATTTAGGCTTTTCATAAATAAAATAAATACCATTTATACTAATTTGGATATAAAAGTATTCACTATATATTTGCCGGACCGATAAATAGATTTAGTTGGGTTGGTACGGTAATTAAAAGAAAGACCCTTAAAAGTGAAAAAAATAAAACAAATACGATAAAATAAATTAACATCACTCGAATTTTCATAATTATCAGATATTTTTAGTAAATTTATTAAACAAAATTAAGAAATGATTAATTTTAGGCCTTATTTAACAAATATATAATTTAAATCAAAGTTTTATATAAAAAAACGTTAAAATCAGAGGTCCCAAAAATATGATAGTCGTGATCGCACGTGACACACATCTATAACCTCCAATGTATATTTATTTTCTTTTTTGATACAAATTTATTTCTAAACCAAACACGAGATAAATGCGTAACATGTAAGAAGCTAAATGGCCATCTATAAGGTGTGAAAATGAACCAAAAAGTAAAGTGACTCTCATGACAATGTCATAAATAAGTGTGTGTGTGTGTGTGTGTGACCCTTTGGGTAGTAATTGGCGTAGTGCCATACCACAAAAGTCAGGACATGTAACTTGCAATTATAGGACCATATTAGACGATGTAACTCATGTAGGTCACATATCTTTCACCCATCACTTTCTTAAATGGTCCTTGTGAGATTTTCCAACTATATATTTACTCATGTTCTTCTATATTGCTCGTTTATGTCTATTAAATACAAAAATAAATGAGAAAAAATCATGCCTCGAAATATAGAGAAACTTCTACATAAACTCAAAATAATTTATATATATAAATATTATTTGTAATTCTATAACCTAATTTACCTTTTTAACACATATTTTTACTACACATATATTTTATAATTTTATTTAAATATCTTATATAGCAAGTCAAACAATTATACTAATTATAAATAATCAAATTCATTGTAAATGAAAATAATTTTTTTTTTTTGGCGATATCTATCAAAAAGAGTAAAATATAATTCTAGAAATTTTAGTCAAACCATGATTAGATATCTAATATTATACAATTATTTGCTAAAAAAATGAGTTAATTTAGTATAAAAATTATAGTGTTCGGTTTTCTAAGTATACGGTTTCGAGAAAAAAGTTTCTTTAGAAAAAGAATATGTTAACTAACTCCAAAAAGACGTTTTTACAATTTTCCCAAATGGTACCACTCACACACATATTAAACTCCAAAAAAACGATAATTATATCTAGAGAGATGAATTGACCACGTGATTAAACATTTTTACAATCGTAAATGAATTAATCGACATTGGTTCCACCAATGACCTGTTGTATCCCGCAAGTCCATCGCATATTTGCACAACACCAAACAATGATTCAATGCCTCGATACCCTCTTCACAACTTTAGTTATGTTAATTTTCAACTTTTCAATTTAACTAGTGATAGCACAAATGAGCCTGGGTAAATGGGTAGACACTCAAGGCCCATTGTCTGTTTCTTAAATGGGCTGGGCTGGTTTTTTTCTTTTATTCATTTTGTAAAATGTATTTTCTAAGGTATTATTAAAACGCTTTGATTTCCCATGAAGCTAGAAATTCAAAACTTGCAAAAGTATGATATTCTGGTTTAATGATGCAGGCAACGAAGGCGGGAGGGAGATTATTAAGGAAGAACAATGTGCAATACACGAGGACGATTTATGAAAAAATGACCTCAAAGAATGACATTCTCATGCTCGGCTTTTAGTTCTTCATGTAGTTAAGACTAGTTAGGACTTAGGAGTTTCATGTAATTTGAAAATTGTTTCTATCTCTGTGTATCTTTTATCTTTAATTTAATTTTTATCCGAATTAGAAAAGTGGTCAAACATATCGATATCAATATATGGTATACGCATTGTAAGTCTCCAGCAATTAGTCTCACGACTAACATGATGGAGGTAAATCAATTTCCAAGAGAGGTGGTGCTCAAGTTTGAACATGACACTCCGATAACAAAAATCCCACCTATTTTTCCTTTGAGTCACAAAGTAGGGACACAACATTAACGTATGAATGATAAATAATACGCATATTACAAATGCTAACTCGTTACGCTATTCTGTATCTACGCTTGTTTGAACTCTATTTATAGCTTTCCATGCCTGAAAATGTACTCAAAATGAAAAATATTAGCATTTACAAAATATAGCTTACGCATACGATAGCCTAAATAGTCATGAGAAAATAAAACAGAGTTGAAGTACCTCATCGTTCCAATTAGTGGATAAATTTATTGCAATAAGCGCCACAACTTGAATAGAAAGTGCACATATTATGCCCATCCATAACCCCTACAACACAATGTTGAAAGTTTTAACCAAATCTTCATCCCCACGAGATTCATGGGTCTAACCCGCAACATGTTGAAAAATGGACGAAGCGGGTAACGTTTTAAAATGGATGCGGGTCAAAACATGTAATTTTTAAAATGGATGCGGGTCAAAACATGTTGAAAAATGGACGAAGCGGGTAACGTTTTAAGCACATGTCAAAACAGGTCGGATTTGGGTTGATACCTCAACCATTTTTTATACATTATATATGATTGTAAACTTAAATTGTTAAAGTCATAATATATTTCTTTTATATAAAATGATTTCGGATATTTGATACATTTAAATACATGTCGGATGACTTTTCTCAATATAACAAGAATCGACCCGTTTTCAAATAAATAGGTTGAAATTGTCATATCTACTCGTAACTTGTCGCAACTTATTTGGGACCACAAGTTACACATAGGTTGTCAAAACTTACCATGCCTCCAACATGAAGGACAAAAGCAAAGAGCAACGCACAAGGAATTCCGACAACATAGTAAGCTCCAAGATTTATACATGCACACATATTTTGCCACCCACATCCTCTAGCAGCACCTACATTAAGAAAAATCTCGAAAGTGATTTCAAAATGTTACTTACAAATATAAAGGAACGGGAAAAAGAACCTGAAAGAACACACTGAAATCCGTCTAGGAAATCAGATAATGCAAGCAATGGCATCATTTTTGTAACGTAACTGATAACTTCTTCATCGTTACTATATAACTTTCCCCAAACATGGCGTACCAAAATAGTAACAGTTCCAACTATTATACCCTCCAAAATTGCTATTACAACCACAACGCAAACAGCTAAACGTGCAGCTTTAGGTCTTGCCGCCCCTAATTCATTCGAAACTCTTGTACTGCAATAAATAGAAATATATTATAAGGAGCATATATATTGGAAAAAAACATATGTTTTAATTACTAACCTTATTGCTCCACCGAGACCCACGGAGATCATATAGACCATCCAACATGTGTTAAGACTATAAAATGAAAGCAACAACAAACGGAAATAAAACTCGTCACTGATCCTACTAAAAAAGTTTTTATAAATGTGGAAAAAAAACTTAATTATGATAAGAATTAACCTAATTGACAATACAGATGTTTCCAACTTCGGATTTGGGAGAAGACCGGACAACAGAACAACCATATCGAATGACCAATATTCAAAACTGCAACACATGATAGTCTTTCTTTAGGCGTACAAATTTACACGTTACACTCAAATCCTATAAGAATAGTAACATACCAAATCATAACTGCCGAAGGAACAGCAAGTTTGAGGAAACTAAGAAGATCACGAAAGGCTTCTTTAGAAAAACCCGTCCACGTTTGTTTACAAGCAGGGGAGAACTTTACATAAATTGCAAAGAAAATTACATTCAACCAATTTGATATGGTATTAGCCAATGCAGCCCCTTTGATTTCAAGTCCTAGTTGAAACACAAGAAGCCAACACAAAAATATGTGGAATAAAGTTGTAACCACGGAAATGATCATCAAAGGAAGTACAATATTTTGTGTTTGAAGAAATTTGTTTAGACATTGAAGTAGACCGTATGCAAATAAGCTTGGAATCATCCAACGAGTAAACATTCCTGCTCCGATTGATATTTCTTCATCTTGACCTAGAGCTATGAAGATTGTGGTAGTGAAAAACCAAACAATTGCTAAAGGGATGCTTATGGCGGTTAAAACGAGCATTCCTCGTTGCATTTGTATCCCGAGCATGTGGTATTGTTTAGCTCCATAGGATTGCCCGCATAACGTCTCCAATGCACTTCCCATTCCTAACTATTAAAACTGATAGAATTAAAAATCATCATATTCCACCATAAGGGATATAATTGTAAAATGGTAGCAAAAGTATATCAAGTTAGCTTAGAAGAAGGGGAAGATTAGTAAGTTTATTTTACCTTACATAATCAGTTTTGTTGGGGTTGTATCGAGCTGATTAACAAAAACTAATTATTTTGACAAGTAATTCCGTAAATAATCAGATAGCGGAATATGTTTATCTAACATTTGATATTGATTACTCTTGATAAAGCTTAACTTATGAACATAAATAGTAGCTTACAAGATGTTTATATTACAGAATGTACTTTCTGGTACTAGGTGTTCTAAACTACTCCGTTGTTTAAAGCTACGAAAAATCAAGTAATCTTGTAATGCTTAATCACGTGAGACGGGATTAAGCAGAACGTGATGAAGCAGATGCTAAAGAAGTTCATATGAAAATAAAAAAATATACCTATTTGTTAATCAAGTCAACATATGAAAGCTAAATATTCATATTACTTTAAAAGTTTTAATCAATTTTTTTTAGCAATTTAAACACTTCTATTAAAGATTTACTCCAAACCCGAGTCCCAATTAGAGGGTGTTCGGTATTGCGTTTTGGGGAGCATTATCTGATTATTGCTTTTACCGAAGTGCTATTCAGTATTCACAATACTTATTTTGCAAACGTAGTCCCAAACCCAAACTTAATTTAGAATAATTCTCTTAACATACTTCTATTTTCTTTTTTCAGATACTCACAAATTAACACTCACCTTTCGTCATGCTTTCGGTATATAATATATAAAGACCTCACATTCTCTGCTAAGAAAGTCAACTCGAGAACTAAAAGACCGTTTTACAAATATCAACTCACCAACACACTGAAACCGGTAAATGATGCAAAAGAAGTGCCCATGGAAGCACTAGAAAGAGGAAGTTGACCAAGATGACCAACAAACATGATTGATATAACTTCCAAACAGTACTGCAATAAGCTTACTGCTATCAATGGCCCTGCTAATCCTATCTGCTTCTTCACTTCATCGACTACTTGCGTTTTTAAATCACCTTCTTCTTCTTCTTCGCGGTCTTCATTATATTGTCTCTGAATTAAAGGATCTTGAACATCTTGTGCTTCTTGTTCTTTCATTATCTAGTTTTTCTGATTATGTGTTTTCTTTTACATTGTTTCATATTATGAACAAATCCATTTTTTTTGTTAGGAAAATGATACGTTGACTTAAAAATTGGGCTTATGGATCCCACTTTTTTGTTTTTGATTCTTTACTATTTTGTATTTATGTGTAATAAAAATTGTAAATTTTTTCCCTTATTTTAGTTTAGAGTTAATTACAAAATCGTCCATAAGTTTTATCTTAAATTACGGATTTCTTCTCTAATTTAAAAAGTTGCATAAATTATTTACTTTTAGAAACTAATTACCTTTTTCATCCCTAAGATTGGATCCAGTTACGGATTTCGTCCCTAAAGTTTATCCTCAATTACGGATGTGGCCCCTAAAGCGTAATTAATTTCTAAACTTGGACGATTTATGTAACTTTTTAAACTTAGGAACGAAATCCATAATTTTGAGTAAACAATAGGGACGATTTATGTAATTAACTCTTTAGTTTATATTAGTATAGTTAACATTGTGTCAAATCTATGTATGTTATTCTTCAAGGATCTTTTTATTAATGTAAGCATAGTGTCGAATATATTGTACATGCGTACTTCTTATTTTTCAAAAGAACAACAACGCATACACGTATTGCAACTAAAGGAGTTGAGAGTATATTTGTTTGCTAACTCTTCATATCACTCGATACCTAAGCTTGTTTCAACTCTATTTATAGCTTTCCTTGCCTGAAAACGTTCAAAACAAGATCGTTATAGTGTGTACTATATACTACATAAGCCTGAAATTTGAACGTTAAACAAAGGTAATATACCTCGTTGGTCCAATTAGTTGACAAATTAATTGCAATAAGCACCACAACTTGTACAGAAAGGGCGCATATTATGCCCATCCATAGCCCCTGCAACATATTGTTGTAATTTAGAATACTATAGTCATATATTAAATCTATACTAATACGGAGTAATATATAAGAATGTCGTTTTTGATAATTTTATTAGTTACTTAAATAATTAGAACTGTTAAACACTCAATAATCACCTAATTATGTGGGTCGGAAGTTACACATAAATAGTAATGCTTACCATGCCTCCAACATCGAGCACAAAAGCAAGAACCAATGCACAAGGAATTCCCACCCCGTAGTAAGCTCCAAGATTGGTAATTGCACAAACATTTTGCCAGCCACATCCTCTAGCAGCACCTAAATTTTAAAGAAAATAATATAAAATGTTCAAATTACTTAGATTACACGATGTATACTTATACAAAGAACTCAAAGTTTGGAGAGTGTACCTGAAAGAACACATTGAAATCCATCTAAAAAGTCTGTTAATGCAAGCAATGGGATCATTTTTGCAACGTATTTGATAACTTCTTCGTCGCTGCTAAAAACATTCCCCCAAACATGGCGTAGCAAAAGAGTTATGGCTACAACTACTATGCCCTCCAAAATTGCAATTACAACAGAAACACAAACAGCTAAACGTGCAGCTTTAGGTCTTCCAGCCCCTAATTCATTTGAAACTCTTGTACTGCAAGCAATAGCCGTATCTAATAAGCAACATCATATATGTATATATATTGAAAAAGTCATAGGTTTTACTAACCTTATAGCTCCACCAAGACCCAAAGTGATATTATAGACCATAAAACATGTGTCAAGGCTGCCAAAATGAAAGCAACAACGCCATATACTTCGAATTAATCTTACTGAAAGAAAAAAAAAACATATTTAAAATGGAAATGGGACATGAATGTGAGAAAAACCAACCTGATTGCTAATACAGATGTCTCTAACATTGGATTTGGGAGAAGACCGGATAACAGGACCACCATATCGAATGACCAATATTCAAAGCTGCATAATGATTAGGAGATTAGACGTTAATCTAGAGGGGCACAAAGACTGGTTTAGACATTAAGCCCATGATTTTGTGCACGTTTAATTACACAACTTTTTATATATAAAAACGAGGGTAATATGTGTATGAAGAAGAAAACATACCAAGTCATTACTGCTGATGGAACGGCAAGTTTGAAGAAACTAAAAAGATCATGGAAAGCTTCTTTCGAGAAGCCGTTCCAAGTGTGTCTACACGCAGGAGAAAACATCACATACATTCCGAACATAACTACATTTATCCAGTTAGATATGGCATTAGCCAATGCAGCCCCCTTGATTTCAAGTCCTAGTCGGTACACAAGAAGCCAAGACAAAAATATATGGAACAAAGCTGTAATCCCAGAAATAATCATCATAGGAACTACAATGTTTTGTGTTTGAAGAAATCTAGTTAGACATTGAAGTAAACCATACGCAAACAAGCTAGGAATCATCCAACTAATAAAAACTCCTGCTCCGTTTGATATTTCTATATCTTGACCAAGAGCTACGAAGATTGCGGTAGTGTAGAACCAAAGACATGCAAGAGGGATGCTTACAGCTGTTAGAACGATCATTCCTCGTTGCATTTGAATCCCGAGCATGTGGTATTGTTTAGCTCCGTAGGCTTGTCCGCATAGCGTCTCCAAAGCACCTCCCATTCCTAACTACATAAAAGAAACGTGCAATTATGGGATTTGATTAATTGGTATCATATTACTAAAGTTAATAAGGTTGTAAAATCTAATGTTTGGATGCCTTCCTATATTCAAAGTTGTAAGAGCACGGGCTATGATAATCACGATTCCGAATAACTTTTGCTGACGTCGCATTGAGAATAATCATTCTGAGTTTTTTTTTTGTGATAATGAGGATTGTGGGTGATTGTGGGAGATGTAAACCCCAGTTTTTTTTTTTTTTAACTAAAAACTGTTTCTTTTTAGTTTTAATAATTTGTATTGTTCAATCTCATACATTTTTCAATCATAAAAATGTCTTCGACGCCCGAGGAGGTGTGAAAAAGGTGTCATGGTCCACGTCCGAGTTGCCTATTAGTAATTGTCAAAGTAAACAAACATTAGCTGTAAGAAGAAGTTCAACCTAATATAGATAGAGACCCTGATCCGATGATGGCTTAAAAAAGGCAACTTGTCTTACGTTTAGTTTCTGATGGTTCAACTGAAACAACTGCCTTTAACCGAATCCCAAGCCGATTCAAAGTGATTTCCCCCCCCCCCCTCCAAGTGTCGGAATTTTCAGTTGGAGAGGCGGAAATCACTTTGAATCGGCTTCGGATTATGTTAAAGGCAGTTGTTTCAGTTGAACCGTCAGAAAATAAACGTAAGACAAGTTGCATTTTTTCTACCATCATCGGATTAGGGTCTCTATCTATATTAGGTTGTATTAGATAATAAGCCCAAACCTGGTATGTGGGTTTGGGTCCATTAGGGTTTTATTAGGGTTTATGTATTCCTATATATAGGTTTATCAATGATAATAATAATCAACGGGTTTTAACATTCTAATATGGTATCAGAGCGGGTCTGGTCATGTCTCTATTATTCTTAAAACCCTAATCGGCGTAGGGACGAGCCGTCTATTATTCTTAAAACCCTAATCGGCGTAGGGACGAGCCACCTAGCTTGACTAGGTTCCAAACCCTAAAAAAATAAAAAAAAATAAATAATAATAATAATTCGGATTTGTACACCACCGGTCACTGTTTCGGTCTTAACTCCTAAACCGCTTGAAGTTAGATTATGAGGTCGGCGCCAGTGGCTTCGTAATTAAATTCCGAAGGAAAGCATACCGGAATCGCAAAATAAGACCACTAGACGCGCCTATACGCTCCGAAACAATCACCGGGTTCAGATCTGAAAAAAAAAAAGTTTTAGTGTTTTGCTATTAACTCTCAAACAGTTTGGAGTTAGATGACGCCGTCAGCGGCAGTGGATTCGTAATTAAATTCCGAAGAAAATGCATCCGGAAAAGCAGCGACCACATCATTAACGCGCCGTCACGTTCCGCCCAAGCAACGAGTTTTATCAGCAACTATCTATATTTATCTATCTTTTTCTTTTAATTTTGCTTTTGTTACTTTTCATAATTATGTTTTCTTTTGTAATTTCATTCTCCAGTTCGAGCTTTCGCGATTTCGCCGCTCAAACTGCCGGGGAGTATTAGATAATAAGCCCAAACCTGGTATGTGGGTTTGGGTCCATTAGGGTTTTATTAGGGTTTATGTATTCCTATATATAGGTTTATCAATGATAATAATAATCAACGGGTTTTAACATTCTAATAGGTTGAACTTGTTCTTGCACCTAGTGTTTGTTTACTTTGACAATTACTATTAGGCAACTCGGACGTTGACCATGCCACCTTTTTGCGAAGACATTTTTAAGATTGAAAAATGTATGAGATTGAGATTATAGATATAAAGATAGAATGAGATTGAGAAATTGTGTGATTTTTTGGTTAAAATGTGGATGTATTTATAGGTAAAATTGTGGTAAATAAAAAAAAAAAAAAAAAAAAAAAAAAAAAAAAAAAAATTCTAACGGCATTTTTTATATCCGTTGGGATTTTTAAATTTTTTAAATTTTTTTTATTTAGCCGTTAGAAACAAAAAGTTAAAGAAAAAAAAGAAATACCAGAACGATTCGTTAGGGTGAGAATCGTGATGAGAACGAGCCCCTACAACGAGTGGGGCGGAGTAATAACAAGAATCATGGCCTCGTTTTTGAAGCCACAACGAGCCACAATTTGGCCACATCGGATGCTCTAATACTCCGATATTTTTTTAATTAAGGGAAGAGTAACAATACACCTCCGACCTCTACATCATAGATGTACGTAGTCTTAAAGTCGGTTGTAATACTCAGATAAATGAGTACCCTAATCATTATTTTAGCTACAACTTTGTATCATACTTATTGATATTGACATTGAATAACTACATCAACTCAATCACTTGAAATTAAACGGATTGTAATATGCATTGTTTAAATGTTTTATGCTATTTGAAGTTGCAATAATCGTATAACCACATTCTATGAGTGTTCATAGGTTTTGATTATTTATGAAATTAATTGGTAAAAATAACAAAAAATCCTTGGTAAATGGAGTATATAAAAGGTGATATATAAAGTTTTTTTTTAGGTAACACTAAATTTTTAAAGAAAAAAAAAATAGAAATAAAAGAAAAATTACATAAGAAAAACAATTTATTTCTTCTCTTTAATGATTTCGGTTTTACTAAATTTTATTTGAATATTTTTGTAAGCCCTTTTTTTAGTTTTATGATGAAACTCGGGATATCTTTACAAACAAAAAACAAGATGTTTCCAATGATTAACGATTTAAAAAACAAATGATCTTTTCTAGGACACCCATAATAAGGTATCACGAGATCATTCAAAATTCTATCATGAGATGGTTAACGAACCTATCACGAACTCTCCTTTCACCATCATTTATATGATAGCCATCACGAGATGGTTCACGACTATTACATATTTTTATGGATTTTGTATTCCATCAAATATATATAGTCGATGATAAAGTGTGATTTTTTATCGTTGTCATTGTTACACATAAACATAAATCCAATTGAACACCCAAACAAAAATAAGCCACTTAGCTGTTTATAATGAAAATAAGAAAATAAGAAGCTAGTTTGAAAAGGAATCCACATAAAGGAAGTATGAATTAAGAATCTCATAGTATTTTTAATCATATTTGTAAAGCCACTTGTTTTACGACATCATACTTTATGTGATGCGAAAAACATTTCGTTTCTGATTTGTAAAGCATATTAGTTAATTAATAATCCAAACATGAGAATATGATGACTTACCAAGACACTGAAACCGGTAGATGAAGCAAAACAAGTAGCCATTGCAGCACTCGAGAGTTGAAGTTGTCCAAGATGACCAACAAACATAATCGATATCATTTCCAACGAAAACTGCAAGAAGCTTACCGCTATCAATGGACCTGCTAATACCATCTGCTTCTTTACTTCATCGAATACTTGTCGTTTCAAACCACCTTCTTCTTCTTCTTCATTAAATTGTAGTTGAATCAAAGGATCTAGAATAACCTTCGATTCTTTTTCTATCATTTTTGTATATCTTCGTGTGTTTCTTTTTTGGGGTTTGAAGTTGTAGAAGACCGCGATTCATGCACCAAAGATGTCATATATATTTAAAGTTTCTTAACTCTAGACAAATCATTCATTAAAGTATTCATGATTGGGCAGTAAAGTTTAACAAGGATTAAAAATTGGGCATGTGGATTTCTTTTTTTATTTTTTTGATTATCTACCATTTTGTATTTATGTGTTGTGAACTTTGTTTTTTTTTACCTTTTCAGTTTGGTTTATCTTACCATATAGTTTATTTTGAATAATATACACACTGCGCACACATTAAAAAGAGAGAAATGACGACATGAAAACAGCTTTTGTCTTTAGATTTCATAAAGCAGTAGCATAGCTAATCTGTCCAAAAATAGAGCCCGACGTCGTTGAAATGATACTAAATATATAGGAAAAGTGGAATAAAACGACAGGAACAAAATAATAATTTAGGAGGAGTCTAGGAGGATCTTTGTGTTGGTGTCTTTTTTTAAATGGGATAAGTGCATGGAAATGTAACTAACTTTGACCGTTTTACTATTGTGTGTATCCAACTCTTAAAAGCTCTATTGTATGTATTCAAACTTTTATTTTTCTACAAATGATGTAAGAACCGGATTTTTTTTAAGAAATATCATATATTTAAACCGGTTACACGTCATAAAAAATCTGGTTTGTTACATCATTTGGGGGAAAATAAGAGTTAAGTACATACAATAGAAGTTTTGAGAGTTAGATACACACAATAGCAAATCAGGTAAAGTTTTTTACATTCTCATATACTTAGCCCTTTTTAAATCTCGATTTGGGCTCAAACTCCTAAATATCACGGAATAACAAAATGAAGAATATGTAATGGTGAAACACACAATATAACCGAATGTTTGATATTATTAAGTTTACGTAATGTAATATAATACGAATAATATCAAAAACAATCGATTACAAATAGGGATGTTTAAACGGTCGGGTTTCGGTTGAACAAGGTTATTCGGTTTTCAAATAAAAATTAAACCGCCCAACACCCAAACCAAATAGGCACAAAACTAATCCAAACCACCCAAAAAACATTCGAGTTAATCGGTTTGGGGCCCGTAAATCCAAAATTCTAAAGTACTCGATTCAATATCATCAACAAATATTAGTGAAGTATCAATTGAAACTAACCAACAATATCAATGAGATATATTCAATCAAACTTTTAAGGTTGATTGGCTTCTATTCAAAACTTAGAAAAATGTCGTTTTAGTAAAATATGTCGGGTTTTTGGGCGGGACCCGAATTAATTATTAATACCCAAATCCAATCCAAAATCACATTATATATTCGGGTGAAACCGATACCCGATCCAAATCCGAATTACCCACACCCATTTCAACCATATTCGTTTGGATTGGACGATTTTTCGGTTCAAACCGTTTAAGGAACATCCCTAATTACAAAGACTTTGAACCGTCTAAGTGGGTGTTTGTAGGATCGATATGATTACTTAGATCAAGATTTATCAAAGAAGTTCAGCAGCGGAGATGAACACTTTGATATTCACAAGTTTATGATAATCAAATATTGTATATAAAAGAACAATAAGAACAAACAATAATGATTACCATCAAGCCTCAATCTATTAATAAATTAACAGACGTGTTTCTTTACATACAAGGATCTATAAAAGACCTTGAGGCTAAACCTAGCTTTTTTAGGAAACATCTAACACAACCTCAATCTATTTGATCAGAATAGACGTGTTTCTTCTCTTTACAAGGATCAATTTGACCTTGAGGCTGAACAAAGGGGAACGATCTCAAGTGGTGAGATCGTTTGGTGTTTTCCTAAAGAATAAACATGATGAAAACCACACCTTTACAATGTCTAGAGATCTCTTTATATATAGAGTCTTATATGACTTACATAAGGAAACCTAGTTACATAAGGAAACCTAGTTATATTAGGAGACTAAATCTTTTTAGATCTTTATCTTGAAATTCAAGTCTTCCATAACTGAGTTGCAGGAGTAGTAACTTGCAGGAGTAGTAACTGATGTGGAGCAGTAGTAACTGATGTGGAGCAGTAGTAACTGAGCAGTAGTAACTGAGCAGTATTAACTGAGCAGTAGTAACTGAGCAGTATTAACTGAGGAGTAGTAACTCTAGAATAACAATCTCCACAATTTAATCCTAACAATCTTCCCCTAAACTTATGCTTTCTACATGCAAAGCAATATGTTTCTTCAATGTAAATTGTTGATGAGAATGCTATCACAACTGCTAGTTCAACTTTGTCTTCTCCATGTTTCCTTGATGTATATGCTCAGTTTATATTTTGTCTCATCAAATCAAAATATTATCCCAACAATCTTCCCCTATTTGATGATGACAAAACAAACACCAAACTGAGAACTTTAAAAACTTCCCCTTCAACTGAGATCTCTTGTAAACAAGTTGATACTTCTTCTACCGTTGATATTTCTATCAAAACACGCCACTTTGTTTCTTAAGTAGACTTTCGATATTTTGAAGCCTTCAAATCTTGTTCCATGCCACCACACTTTATATCTTCCCCTTTTTGTTATCATCCATTAGGGGAACATCTCTCTACAAACTATGAACCATATTAAACTTCCAATCTAAGCTTTCCAATGTATCAAATTACCCTCCATGACGCACAATACTAATAATGAATTTGAAAACAGTAGAAGCTCAAACTAGTTGTAATAAAGTTAAAGTAGTATACCTTCTTCTTTGAATCAGGAGTTGTTCTTCTTATAAGAAGTTAAATAACTTTACATAAGTGAAAACTTCTCCTTCAAGTGGTGCATGTATAAGATCACATCCAACTGTTCTAAGCCTCATATCTACTTTTGGAACATATTCTTCCCCTTAAACCATTATTCTCGGGTTTTTTTTTTTTTTTTTTTTTTTTTTTCCAACATAGGAGTAGTACTAACTTCATCATCGTAAACTTTGAAATTTTACATCTCCTTGGGAATACCTCTGATAACGATCAAATTTTAACACAACATAGATCCATATTCCTTGAATCACATATTCAAAAATCACGAAGATCCAGTGTGTAACGAATAAACAACGATCGTTTCAGTATAGATAAACACAATAAATCTAACCTTTCAGCAGCAGATTTCGAAAATTAATATCTCACTGATAAAAGCTCAGATCGAAAATCCCTTCGGTCAGATTGTGCTTGTATATCTGAAGAATCTACAGTCCGAATTTCGTCCAAATCCGATGGCTAACGAACGAGTTATGCCCTTTTTACTACGGCTGCCCAGATTATGACGAACATAAACCCTAATTTGCAAATTTGTAGATCTTCTTCTTTCTTCTTCTTGTAAACTTGTGGATCTTTGATCTAGAGCACCTCCTGTGCTCTGATACCACTTGTAGGATCGATATGATTACTTAGATCAAGATTTATCAAAGAAGTTCAGCAGCGGAGATGAACACTTTGATATTCACAAGTTTATGATAATCAAATATTGTATATAAAAGAACAATAAGAACAAACAATAATGATTACCATCAAGCCTCAATCTATTAATAAATTAACAGACGTGTTTCTTTACATACAAGGATCTATAAAAGACCTTGAGGCTAAACCTAGCTTTTTTTAGGAAACATCTAACACAACCTCAATCTATTTGATCAGAATAGACGTGTTTCTTCTCTTTACAAGGATCAATTTGACCTTGAGGCTGAACAAAGGGGAACGATCTTAAGTGGTGAGATCGTTTGGTGTTTTCCTAAAGAATAAACATGATGAAAACCACACCTTTACAATGTCTAGAGATCTCTTTATATATAGAGTCTCATATGACTTACATAAGGAAACCTAGTTACATAAGGAAACCTAGTTATATTAGGAGACTAAATCTTTTTAGATCTTTATCTTGAAATTCAAGTCTTCCATAACTGGGTTGCAGGAGTAGTAACTTGCAGGAGTAGTAACTGATGTGGAGCAGTAGTAACTGAAGTGGAGCAGTAGTAACTGAGCAGTAGTAACTGAGCAGTAGTAACTGAGCAGTATTAACTGAGCAGTAGTAACTGAGCAGTATTAACTGAGGAGTAGTAACTCTAGAATAACAATCTCCACAATTTAATCCTAACAATTTTCCCCTAAACTTATGCTTTCTACATGCAAAGCAATAAGTTTCTTCAATGTAAATTGTTGATGAGAATGCTATCACAACTGCTAGTTCAACTTTGTCTTCTCCATGTTTCCTTGATGTATATGCTCAGTTTATATTTTGTCTCATCAAATCAAAATATTATCCCAACAGTGTTATGCGAGTTGTTTCTCTCTCTAGCGCAACACACAACAACTTTCTCTCTCTAGACGGATACATTTATGACATGTTGGTGGGGTATTTATAGTCCTCACCTAACCTTAAGTCTGTTACGCAGCAACTTGTTGCCCAGCGCAACAGTGGTGTTGTCTGCACAACACCTTCCATAACAACCATAAATCGCGTCGAAACGCTTTACAACTCGATCTATATACATGTGGTACTTCACGACACATTCGTAGACTAAATACAAACTACAAACAATGACGGTTATGCTCCAACACTTTGTTTTTGTATTATAATTCTCTATATATACAAAAAAGAAATAACAATCCAACATTAGACTATTTTTTGATACAATTAAATTGCTCCATGTTTCTCCCGGTCTCTTTCACTAAATTCCCTTTTATTTTTTAATATAACATAAAATTACCATATTGTATATGTATTTGATAAAGATGTCATTTATGTCATAATTCGTGGATCGTGTTATATCAAACATACTTCAGTTCTCATTTTAAGAAACGACAACAATAGTATCAACGGTTTAAATCCCAAAGACTTTTTTGTACATGTGCAAGCTAACTCTTGACGTCATTCAATATGTATGCTTGTGAACTCTATTTATAGCTTTCCTTGCCTGAAAACGTTCCAAATGAAGATCGTTAGTGAGTACCATAGCATAAACCTGAATAATTACTCTCTATATTAATTTTGGAATATGCATTGCTAATTGTGCAATGTATAATATTTTAATAGTTTGGAATTTTACATTTTAGTCCCTACACTTTAAGAACTTACCGGTTTTCCCCCCTAAACTTTAAAAACTTAACGGTTTCCCCCCCTCAACTTTAAAAACTTTAACGCTTTTTCACCCTCGACTTTAAAAAATATAACGCTTTTTTACCCTAAACTTTAAACGACTTTTAGCTTTTCCTGTCTGCACTTTATATGTTTTTGCGTTTTTACCCCCTCAGCTTTAAATAATATTTTTACGTTTTCTACCCCTCGGAATTTTATTTGTATTCAACTAATACGAACATCTACTCATATTAATAATAAATAACGACATCGTTTTAGCAAATAGCTACATTTATACTTCGATAAAAAAGTAAAAAAACAAAAACTCGAGTCGTTTTATCCGGAGTAGGATAAACGACATCATGTCCTCTTCTCGCTTCGATCAATGACTTGATCCGGACCTGATGGGATGGAAGGTCGTAAAAGTATTATTTAAAGTAAAAAAAAAAGTTACGATAAGTAAGAAATAAAAAAGACGTTGAAGGCCAACAATAATAAGCCCAAAAAAACCCAAAAAAACACCCTCATCCCATACCCGGGCACGAACCATGGCCTCATCTTGCATGCGACGGAATAAGCCTAATGATGAACACAAGGTGAAAAGCGAATAGAAAGCGAAGAACGAACACTGCCTAACACTAACGCCGAAATTGACGAACCCGTGCAACGCACGGATTCCTTCTAGTTAGAATGAAAATAAAACAATGTTGATATACCTCATCGGTCCAATTAGTGGACAAATTAATTGCTATAAGAACTACAACTTGAACAAAAAGTGCGCATACGATGCCCATCCATAGCCCCTGAAACATAATGTTGCAAGAAACTATTGTCATATTTTAAATTTCTACTTTAGTAAAATCATATTCAAACACTATCTCCTAATATCCTCTTAAACTTGATACTCATGACATATGTGGGACCGAAAGTTACAAGTGTCTTTTATCTAATAAATTTAAAGCTGACGTGACGCTTTTTTAAGCCGTCGACCTAGGATTGCAATAAGCTTTGCTGATATTATAATTGAGTTAGTTTGTCAATGAATTTTTATTCCAGGTTTGACGTTTTATGTCTTTTCTATATTTTATTTGCGTCTTATTTTGACGATTATAAACTGTTTGATGAAATGCTTGAAACGAAAGAAGATTTTATATGTTTAATTTATCGTCTTATATGGCATTGAATAATATATTCTCATGGTTTCAGTTATCTATTAAATGTTAGGATATGCACAAGCTATTGACATCTATCCAAGCTTTCTCATTACTATCTAGTTTAAATGTTGTTGCCTTGTGCAATTTACTATTATTATAATGATTTGGGCTTAGGTCTTAGGCTTGGGCTTAGGTGTTGGGTGTTGGGCTTATGGGCCGGTGTTGGGCTTATGGGCTTGGGTTAGTGTTGGACTTTCATTTTTTTTTTTTTTTTTTTTTTTTTTTTTTTAGATTAGTAAAATTTAACCACCACACGCATCTCCACTCTGTCGCCACATAATCCCACCAAGACGATGACTTATGAAATAAAAACGTATAAATATTTGAGCTTATGTAAGGGGCTTATTAGCTTATGTAGGTATATAAACTTCTTATTAGTGTTTGTTTTAGCTTATTAGTTTAGGCTTATTAGCTTATGTAAGAGTGTTTTCATAAGCCCAATTTTTGTGGCTTATGAGCTTATTTAAGATTTTCCTCCTTTTTTTTCTATGATAAGCTAATAAGCTAAGCCAAACATAATTAAACAATCATTTCACTCTTATATTATAAAATTATATAGTAGCGATGTAAAACAAATATTATAAAGATAAATACTAGCGATTTAAGCAAAAAAAAAAATAAGTTTCTTAGAGGTTAGAATCAAATAAAAAATATACTTTGCGAATCAAATAATCCCACCAAGACGATGCCTTTTTTCTTAGCTTGCGAATGTAAATTTACATTGTTTAATGGTCAAAGTGCAGACTGGAACATAAATATTAATTTTCGTCTAATATTATTACACACAAACCCCCAAACTAATGCAACACACGAGTCCCTACTAGTTATATTTAAAGTGTATATTTCATTGGTTATACATGATGTTTGGGTTAGTATTAGGTTTTTTTTCAAATTTACGAAAAGATTGCTTCTGATAAGTTGATTTTATATAGTACTTGCTTATTTTGTGGTTCAAATTTCAAGGATAATATGAAAAGACTTCGGCTTTTCTTAAATAAAGTATAAGTGCAGTTATGAGAACCTTCTCATATATATATATATAATAACTTCCGTTTAAGTATTCGAAAAATGACATGTTATATTTGTCCAAAAGATGCATAAAGCCGGATAACAACACTTTTTGGGTGAGGCTGCTTATCTATAAGCCTGATAAATTTGAACGTACAACCGAGTTAATGTACCTCGTTGGTCCAATTAGTAGACAAATTTAACTGTAATAAGCACCACAACTTGTACAGAAAGTGCATATATGATGCCCATTCATAGCCCCTGAAACATAATATTGCTATTTTGAAAACTAATGTCGAATATTCAAGCTATACTTTAATACCGAGTAATATATAAGAACATCCTTTTTGGTTATTTTTTAGTTACTTAAATAATTAGACCTGTAAAACACTAAAAATAAATCTTATTATCTGATCATTAAACGCATTTTATGTCGGGCCGAAGTTACACATAAGGTAGTAATGCTTACCATGCCTCCAACATCGAGGAGAAATGCAAGAACCAATGCACAGGGAATTCCCACACCGTAGTAAGCTACAAGATTGGTAATCGCACAAACATTTTGCCACCCACATCCTCTTGCTGCACCTACATATTTAGGAAAACAAAATATATTGTTAAAATTACTTAGATTACGCAATATAAGCTTATACAAAGAACACAAAGTTGGAGAGTGTACCTGAAAGAACACACTGAAATCCATCTAAGAAGTCCGTTAATGCAAGCAATGGGATCATTCTTGCAACGTATTTGATAACTTCTTCATCATTGCTAAAAAACTTTCCCCAAACATTGCGCAGCAAAATAGTAACGGCTACTACTATTATGCCCTCCAAAATTGCTATTACAACCGAAACACAAACAGCCAAACGTGCAGCTTTAGGTCTTCCAGCCCCTAATTCATTTGAAACTCTTGTACTGCAATCAATAGCGGTATCTTATTAGCAACATCATATATGTATATATATATATATATATTGAAAAGGTCATAGGTTTTACTAACCTTATAGCTCCACCAAGACCCAAAGTGATATTATAGACCATAAAACATGTGTCAAGGCTGCCAAAATGAAAGCAGCAAAAACCAGACTTTGAATTAATCTTATTGGGAAAAACAAAAACATTTCTTGAACGGAAATAGGACCCGAATGTGACAAAATCCAACCTGATTGCTAATACAGATGTCTCTAACATTGGATTTGGGAGAAGACCAGATAACAGAACCACCATATCGAATGACCAATATTCAAAGCTGCATAATGATTAGGAGATTATACATTAATCTAGAGGGGCACAAAGACCGGTTTAGACTTTAAACCCATGATTTTGTGCATGTTTAATTACACAACTTTGTATATATAAAAATGAGGCTAATGTTTGAATGGAAAGAAAACATACCAAGTCATTACTGCCGAGGGAACGGCAAGTTTGAAGAAACTAAGAAGATCATGGAGAGCTTCTTTTGAGAAACCGGTCCAAGTGTGTTTACACGCAGGAGAAAACATCACATACATTCCGAACATAACCACATTTAACCAATTCGATATGGCATTAGCCAATGCAGCACCCTTGATTTCAAATCCAAGTCGATACACAAGAAGCCAAGACAAAAATATATGGAACAAAGCTGTAATCCCGGAAATAATCATCATAGGAACTACAATGTTTTGTGTTTGAAGAAATCTAGTTAGACATTGAAGTAAACCATACGCAAACAAGCTAGGAATCATCCAACTAATAAAAACTCCTGCTCCTTGTGATATTTCTTCATCTTGACCAAGAGCTACGAAGATTGTGGTTGTGTAAAACCAAAGAAATGCAAGAGGGATGCTTACGGCTGTTAGAACGATCATTCCTCGTTGCATTTGAATCCCGAGCATGTGGTATTGTTTAGCTCCGTAGGCTTGTCCACAAAGCGTCTCTAAAGCACCTCCCATTCCTAACTATACAAAAGAAATTACATGCAATGTTTGGATGCCTTTCTATTTTAAAAGTTGTAATACTCAGAATTTAGTTAGATAAAAGAAGGGGAAAAAATACATATTCGGCCTCCATGTCATAGATGAACAAAAAAAATTCTAAGAAAAGTAAGATGAACATTTAAACATGGTATTTGTTTAGATGATTGCATGTTTCTTTTTTCTGCCTCAAATAAGATAAAACAATTTTTTTTCAAAGAAAATTAAGATGAACATTTAAACATGGTATTTATTTTTTATCACGGGTTTACCTTTAACTTTAAGAAGATTAGTATTCTTAATCATATTTTTAAAGCCAATTGTTTTACTACATCATACTTTCTGTGATGTGAAAAACATTTCTTTTCTAATCTATAAAGCTTATAATTTAAATAATAGTGTAATCCATAACATGAGATGGATGACTTACCAAGACACTGAAACCAGTAGATGAAGCAAAACACGTAGCCATTGCAGCACTCGAGAGTTGAAGTTGACCAAGATGACCAACGAACATAATAGATATCATTTCCAACGAAAACTGCAAGAAGCTTACCGCTATCAATGGACCTGCTAATACCATCTGCTTATTTACTTCATCAATAACTTGTCGTTTCAAACCACCACCTTCTTCTTCTTCATTATATTGTAGATGAATCAAAGGATCTAGAATAACTTTCGATTCTTTTTCTATCATTCTTTGCACATCTAATTACGTGCGTTTCTTTTTATGTGTTTGAGTTGTAGAAGGCCGCGATTCAACTCCTGCACCAAAGATGTTATATTTAATTTGTGTTTGTATTTCTTTTTTGTGTTTAAAGTTGTGAAGACCACGTTTCCTGCACCAAAGATGTTATATACAACTTGTATTAACTATAGACAAATCATTCATTGAAGTATTCATGCTTGGAAAATAAAGTTTAACAAGGATTAAAAATTGGGCATGATGATCTCTTTTCTTTTTCTTTTTTTCCCTTGATTCTCTACCATTTTGTATGTATGTGTTGGAAAATTACAATCAAAATCATTATTTTTTTCTTCAAAAACCATTTTCGGTATCCAAACTAGATTAATACGAATGCAATTCCATATGTATTGTTCTTTTAAAATGTTTAATACGAGTGCAATTCCATATATATTGATCTTTTAAAATGTTTTCATGGGTAATATATATATATAGGATAAAATGCATACAAGTCATTTAAAATGTATATGAGTTTCCATTTGGGATAGTTTTTCCTTTTTTTTTTGTCAAATCAAGTATGTTTATGGGTAAACATCCGGTCACCAGTAACTTTGTATTTATCTTTACTCCTTCGACTGGTCTGCCCGCCGTTTGGTTTGAGGGGTAGGGTGGATTGAATTCTTCTCGGTAAGAGCAACTGCTAAATCTTTCATTGACTTAATTATTATTATCTTATTGATAGTGGATATACGCATTATCATAATAAATCTTCATCTGACTTTAGGCCTTTGAAAATTAAAATAAATACAAAAATAACAAACATTTGTTAAACAAAATGTCAGAACCAACATTTTTAAGCTCACCGGATAAAAACAAGTGGCGGGAAACTCTATTGGAAAAATAATCGGAAAACTCTAAAATCTATGATTCTGTAGGTACGAGTCTTTTTTGATCACCTAAATATACGTTTTATCTTTGACGTCGGTGACGGCGGACTGTCACACCCCGCTTAAAGCGAAAACACGAGCTGTTTCAGTTATGATACCAAGAGTCAAGGATTACAACATTTACATCCAATAAACAAAACATCGGAATACAATACAAAGTCAAATGTGATACAATCGTCAAATACGAATACAAATCAAATGTCATAAAATGGATCATAAAGGAATTACATCAACATAACGAATTCCAAATACACAAAATAAATGATCCCAAAATAAGCATGGCATGATCAAGAAAATCTTCAAACTCCTGAAAAGCGTTAAAAACGACATCAACACATGTTGGTGAATTATTCGTAATATTTAGTTGACCCAATAAAAGATGTAATAAGCATGACAAGTTTTAAGTAGCATATCTTGTTTTATAACCTAAGTGCGAGTATAATACCTAGACTAGTCATACATTGAATCTGACCACACAATATAACCCCTATCCTACGGCGTGTCAAACCAAAGGCAACAAATAATCACAACGGCCATAACATCCACTCATAGGGACATCCTATCGAGCAATGAGGGTTATGTCAAACCCATATAGATCTATATATATGAAAAACGTGGGAACAAAGCTTTACAAGTGTATAGGGGGGGGGGGGGGGGGGGGGGGGGGGCAATAAGGCCTAATGAACACCTAATCTAAGGCGATACTAATCCACTAGGTAAACAAGATATACATGCATGCGACAATTTAAAATACGCTTTCCAGCCCAAAAATAGTAAGAGAATAGGGTTACGAATAACTCACAATGAAAGCTCACCAAAGTATCGGGTAAAATCAATATGGAGCTAACACTCCACCGCCTAAGTGCCCTAAAACAAACATAACATAGTCTAAGTATCTCTATAAGTCCAGTACGGTTTAGCCTTGTCGGTTAAGGTTAAAATATAAAGTTTTATTAAAGTATTCCAACGATTTCCATGTCGAGTCAAGATGACGGATCAAATAGACGATGTTTCGCGCCAATAAGGACAATAGGAAAGATATCGATAATTCACGTCATAAATGACTATTAGAAATGAATGATATTCCGAGCCGAAAATGACTAACATGAATATCGGTTGAAATGAATATTGTTACCAAAGTTTTATTGAGATCGCCCAAGGTCAACGTCAAAGGTGTCGACTTGGTCAAAGTCAAAGTCAACGATTTTAAGGAAAGACAAAGTCAACGTAAAAGTCAAACTTTGATATTTTGAGAGTTTACAATCCTTTTATTTCAAAATAGTAGCGTAAAAATGATTTAAAACGATTTTTTACGATTTCGTCGTAAAAAGATAAGTAAAACGTTCGTTTTAAATAAGTTTGTAACGTTTATGATGGCGTTGACGTCTTTGAGTCCAAAGACGTTGTTTTAACATTATATAATACTTTTATATATATTAGGTTACTTATATAAGTGTTTTGAGTTGTTAAAAATCATAAAACACGATCTGAGACTTCGCTGCGACGAACTACAAAGCAAGGGCGTCGCTGTTATTTTTGCGCAAAACAGAATTTCGAGAAAACAGAGCCCGGTGCGTCGCACCAGGTATGGGGTGCGGCGCACTGGCCTATTTTCCAGATTTAAGAATTTTGTCGTTTTGTCGAAAACTGAATTTTCAGATGTTTTAAGGTTAAAAGTAAACTGTCCAAAAGTTAAATTATGTTCTATTAACATTTACCAAGCTTTATATATATGTATATGTGTGGTTTTACATACTAATATAGATAATAAGTTAATTTCGGTTAATTTCACATTTTAACACAATTTAGTCCAAATTTCCAAGAATAACAAGTGTTGGTCTAATATATTAACCTAACCATTTTTCAAGGCTAAAACCGAAGGTAAAGATAATAATGAAAAAGAGAGAGATTAAAGATAATAACGATTTTACCGATTTCACCCGCAAGAATTCTACAATCTCTACTTCGTCCGAAAAAGGAGACTTTGGTGGTGGTGGTGAGGAGGTAACCGGCTCCAAAACACAACCCATTCACCATTAGTAAAGATTCTCAAATGAAAGGAAAATAAATTGGTTTCGGAGGACTTTTTACTTACCACAAACTAAAAATGAGTTTTCTCCGAAAGGTAGCCAAACTCCAAAGTAGTGGTTGAAATATGGAAGTAAAAGACTTCCATTAACACATGAACAAGAGATGTGTTAGAGATTTCAAATAGAAAAGAAAAGATAGAGAGGTTTCCAAGAAACTTACTTACCAAACTAAAGGTGATGGTTCTTCAAGGAAATCACCGAAACTCCACGACTTCAAGGATGAAAACGGAAGTATGAAGCTTGTAAGACAAAGGAAAAAGGTTTTGTGTTAGAAAACTCTAACAAAATGGAAGAAAAGAGAAGAAAAGTGAAGGAATTCAACAAGAAAAACTTACCGAAATGTGTAGAATGAAAGGATGATTGTAGGAGATAATCTTCACCACTTGCTTCCTTTGATTTCACTTCAATTATGGAGGTAAGAACTCTCAAATTCTCTGGAATGTTTGAGAGAAATGAGAGGGTTTGTGAAGTGAAAGTGAGAAAGAAATTGAATAAAAGTGTTTGATGTAAAAACTTGATTTTGGAAAGAGAAAGGATCCTAACACATTTAGAGATCTACAATTGGATCAAACATACCCAAATAGGGAAAATTGCAGGAGAAACCACGTGAATAAAGTTGTGGAATCTCAAGAGTTTGACTCAAAAAAGTCGTTTTGGATTTATCTGATTTTGGAGGAGGGGGGGAGCACCATAAGACAAGGGCGGCGCACCGGGGCCTAAAATGCCTATTTCCGTTATGTCACCGTTAAAGGATTTGATTTGTAACAGATTCACTTAGTTTCCCGTTAAATGACTAACTTTGTAATAGATTTAGTTAGAGGACTAACTTTGTAATAAAATTTTGAAATATAATTTTCTTAACCGACGATTACGGCGTAAACACCCTACTTTAATAACACGAGAATACTAGCTATTCGGCACTTAGACAAAAATAAAGCTTACATCTCGAGAGACGAAGTAATGAAACACATAAAACCCCACTCAAATATACAAAACGTGAGTAAACATAAATCAAAATGCAAGGGCCAAAAAAATTGCGAATAAGAATAATAAATAACGGTAATGAAAAATACCTCGAAAAGACGGATTGTCACAACGGACACAAGGGCGAACGCTTGAAGACGTTTATGGTGAGAACCGTTGTTTCGTATGGGAGCCTTGACTGGGCCACTTCCGATAGTTGACTCGAACAAGCCTTCTCTAAGTAGGACGAAATCATCGATTAATTATTAAAAGAAAAAACAAAGAATAGATTTATACTAAAAATAACAAACAGACCATTACATATTGACACGTGGAACTGAAAAATAAAATATAATAAACTTGGCTAATTTTAAATCTTGTAACCGGTTATTGTTATTCATAAATATACTTGATTTGACCAAAAAAAAATGTAATATTGGATGATTGAATTGAAACGAAAAAAATCTAAGTATCTTACAGCATGAAAACTCACTTACTTTTTAGATAATTTTTATATAATTATACCCAATAAATATATAAATAAATATATAATGTACATACTACTTTTTCTGACCCAAAATTAATGTCCACACACATTAACTCTTTCAGCTAGTAGAAACTTATCTTCACTATCTATAATCTTTATGATCAATAGAATCTAGAAATAAATAATTATTATTAATTATGTATAAAGATAACAAAGGGAGAGTATAAAAGCTCAAAGAATGAATCAAAAAATTTGTACACAACAAGACTACTTATCCATGATATGTTATTTTAATGCAAAACAAAAGGACAAATTCAAAATTTTCAAAATGTATTAATCACCAAACCAATAAATTTGAAACAAATATTTTAGAATCAATATAACGAGTTTTTATGGCCCACGCGTTGTAGCGAATTAAAAAAAAAATGTATTTTAGTAGGTAATGGTATATAATTTCAAAAGGATTCGAAGAGGTTTAAGAATAAAAATGAAATCAAAAACAAAATTGAATAGAAGAAGAAAAAAAAACTAAGTTAGCAACGTAACCAGGCTGGTTGGTACACCGTCCATTTGACAGTGTTTCTACACTCAAAAATTGATAAGTACACCCGCTAAATGTTAAGTTTTAAATATTTATTATCAATTATGTAAATAAATATATTGATCCAGTAATACAAAACTACACACTGTAATTACATTTCTCCTCAGATTGAGTAAAACTGAAAATGAATGTATTTGATAAAGATGTCATTTATGTCATTATTCAAGGATCGTGTTACTAATTAGAAATATGAATGTCGGACAAATATATCATACATACTTCAGTTCTCATTTTAAGAAACGACAAGAAAGTAGCATCTCAAAGAGTTGTTTGTAAATGCGCAAGCTAGATCTTGACGTCATTCAGTTCATATGCTTATATGAACTCTATTTATAGCTTTCCTTGCCTGAAAACGTTCCATACAAAGATCGTTAGTGAGTACCACGACATAAACCTGAATAATTAGGAGGAACTTAATTAAAACAATGTTGATATACCTCTTCGGTCCAATTAGTGGACAAATTAAGTGCTATAAGAGCTACAACTTGAACAAAAAGTGCGCATATGATGCCCATCCATAGCCCCTGAAATATAATGTTGCAGTTTAGAACCTATTGTCATATGTTAAATTTCTACTTTAGAATAATCATATTCTATCACTATCTCCTACTATCCTACAAATAAAACATGTTTTTTTTATTACTTATATCAGTTTAACTCACATACAAACTGTTGGTCGCCCTTGTTGGACCGTAAATTGGACTTAATCACTAGAAAGTTGCGGAATGACTTTCAAGTGCCTTTATGATGGTGAAACACACAAATAACCGAATGTTTGATATTATTAAGCTAACGTAAAGGTTTACAATACGAATAATATCAAATACAAGCGATTACAAAGACTTTAGACCGTCCGTGTGGGTGTTGCGCAGGTGAGACTCACGGGTAGCGCAAGAGACACGTTCTCTCTCTAAAACGGTTACATTTAGGGCTGGTAGTTGGGTATTTATAGTCATCACCTAACCTCAACTTTGTTACACAACCGCAACACCCGTAGTGGGTGTTGCGCAACTGTTGTGTTGCCTGCGCAACACACCTGCGTAACATCCATAAACGACTCGAAACACTTTACAACTCGATCTATATACATGTTAGGCTTCACGACACGTTCCTAAACTAAGTACAAACTACAAACAATAACGATTATGCTCCAACACAAACGTCCGCCTAAAATTCATACTCATGACATATTTGGGACCGGAAGTTACACATAAGGTAGCAAATCTTACCATACCACCAACATGAAGGACAAAGGCAAAGAGCAATGCACAAGGAATTCCAACAATATAATAAGCTCCAAGATTTATAATAGCACATACATTTTGCCAACCACATCCTCTAGCAGAACCTAATTTTCAAGAAACAAAAAAAATTCAAATTACTAGAATACGCAACATATACTTATACAAAGAGCGCAAAGTTTTTAGAGGGTGCCTGAAAGAACACACTGAAATCCATCTAATAAGTCCGTTAATGCAAGCAATGGAATCATTTTTGCTACGTATTTGATAACTTCTTCATCGCTGCTGAATAACTTTCCCCAAACATGGCGTAGCAAAATAGTAATGGTTACAACTATTGTGCCCTCCAAAATGGCTATTACAACCGCAACACAAACAGCCATACGTGCGGCTTTAGGTCTTTTAGCCCCTAGTTCATTTGATACTCTTGTACTACAATTGGTGACACATGTTATATATCTATCATATACTTATATATTGATAAATTATAAGTCTTACTAACCTTATAGCTCCACCAAGACCCACAGTGATATTATAGACCATAAAACATGTGTCAAGGCTGCCAAAATGAAAACAACCAAACATATACTTGGAGTAACTTTTACTGGAAAATAAAACATTTCGTAAATGTTGAAATAGGACATGAATGTGATAAAAACTCAAAAACTAACCTGATTGCTAATACAGAGGTCTCTAACTTTGGATTAGGGAGAAGACCGGATAACAGAACAACCAAATCGAACGACCAATATTCTAAGCTGCAACACATGTTTATCAATTCAAGTAAAAGAGCTTGGAAAAACACCTAAAGGGTATCTACACATGTTTCTGATAAAAATATAGGACCTCGAGGTGATCTCGAACTAATCACTCGAGCTAGCTCAAGTAAGCCACATTATTATGAGATTAGATGTTCATATAGAACGTACCAAATGGATTCTAGGCTAGCCGTATGTGAGTTGGCCAACTAGACTATGGGTTCAAGTCACGCAAGGCACATAAGTGTGAATTGTTGTGTGGCATGTAAATATCGGTCTCCGCATACAAGAAAAAAAGATATTTTACTTTGTACAAGTTGAGAAGTAAACATACCAAGTCATAATTGCCGAAGGAACGGCAAGTTTTGAGAAACTAAGAAGATCATGGAGTGCTTCTTTTGAAAAACCGGTCCAAGTATGTGTACAAGCAGGAGAGATCTTCACATACACTCCAAACAAAACTACATTCATCCAATTCGATATGGTAATAGCTAATGCAGCCCCTTTGATTTCAAGTCCCAGACGAAACACAAGAAGCCAACACAGAAATCCATGGAACAAAACGGTAATCCCAGATATCAACATCATAGGAACTACTATGTTTTGTGTTTGGAGAAATCTGTTTAGACATTGAAGTAGAGCGTACGCAAATAAGCTTGGAATCATCCAACGAATAAATATTCCAGCTCCAATTGATATTTCTTCATCTTGGCCAAGAGCTATGAAGATTGTGGTGGTGTAAAACCAAAGAAATGCAAGAGGAATGCTTATGGCCGTTAGAATGAGCATTCCTCGTTGCATTTGTATCCCGAGCATGTGGTATTGTTTAGCTCCATAGGCTTGTCCGCATTGCGTCTCCAAAGCACCTCCCATTCCTAACTATTATTAAGATAAGCGCAATTATGTGACACGTACGGATAATTAGAAGAAAAAAATCAACCATAATGAAACGGGTTATAAATATAAGGTTTGGATGAATTTATGCTATTTAAAGCTGCAATAATTAGATGAATATGTTAATCTAAACATTAAAAACGCGACTCACCAAGACACTAAAACCAGTAGACGAAGCAAAACAAGTAGCCATCGCTGCACTCGAGAGTTGAAGCTGACCAAGATGACCAACAAACATAATTGATATCATTTCCAAAGAGAACTGCAAGAAGCTTATTGCTATTAGAGGACCTGCTAATTCCATCTGCTTCTTTACTTCATTGAATACTTGTCCTCTTAAACCAACCTCTTCTTCTTCGTCGTCTCCATTATATTGCCCTCGAATTAAAGGATCTTGGACTTCTTTTGCTTCTTTTTCACTCATTGCTTGCTTATTGAATATGTGAATCTTACTATGGACAAATAAGTAACTATTTTAAATAGTTATATTATAGGAAGAAGATCTTAAAAATGTTATGATACTCACATTTTTGTTTTGTTTCTCCATCTCTTAAACATTGCATGTTTGGATATTAGATGTTATCGTATAATCCAGCTTCGAAAACCATAAAAGTTTTTTTTTTTTTTTAAAAAGAAGAAGAAGAAGGAAAAGGTGTGTAAAACAAACGAGTATTTAGGGGTTGTGGACTTGTGGCTAAAACATGAGGACACTTCTGAATAACTTGCAAGTAGGGGTGATCAAAAAAACCGAAAATCGACTAGAACCGGAAAAACGGCCCGCATTTGGACCGGAACCGAACTGGACCGGCTATGATGGTCCGATTCTCGGTTCTCAAAAATACTCAAAAAATAAATCCGGTCCGGTCCATGGTTAAACCGGCGGTTCACCGGTTCGAACCGAAAAGTTAACTTTTTATATATGTTTATATAGAATCTGACGTGAAAAAAGAGTTATTTAATAAACATAATAGTTTCATTCTTTACGAATTCATCAAAGGTAATTAAAAAATCCTTTATATTTTAAATGAAAATATTTGATTAAAAAATTTATCATACTAACTGCTTTATTTTAATAAAATAGATAGTTTGATAATCTTAATAATTAAAATTTGATTTTTATTTGTTTAATCAATTATTGCTGTTAAAATAAAAAAATATCTAATCATAGCTTTTAATCTATATGTTTACGTGAGATCGCCGATAAAAAAATTATTTCAACTTAACATGATAGGAAGACATAACATTAAGTTTCAAAATGAAATCTAAATGAACCGAAATGAACCGAAAAACCGAAGAACCGACTAGGAACCGAACCGGAAATGACACGGAAAAAGCGGTCCGGTCCACCGTTTCTTGATTTTTTTTGTCTCGGTCCGGTCCGGTTTTTACCAGTTCGGTCCGGTCCGTGTCTTTGGAACACCCCTACTTGTAAGCCATAAAAGTAGGAAATGAAAACCCGTGCAGTAGGCGAGTTTATTCAAAGTACAAACAAATTATGCATGTCTTAATGTATAGGTGTTGTTATCAATACTCAAAACAAAAATAGTGTACCTATCTATATAACTCAAAATTATTTGAACATGTTTTGTTTTTAAAAATTTTTATAACTTGTCTATAATTGTGTTGATACACAATTTATATTCGAGTGTAAGTTTGAAAACTCGAATGTAAGTTTAATGTAGCTTTTCCTTCTTCGAGTGTTCCAAAACAATTTTATAACTTGGTTATAAGTTTGAGACCGTTTTTATAAAAGTTGAAAACTCGAATGTAGGTTTAATGTTGTTTTTCCTTCTTCTTTTTTTAAATATTAAGATAACTTTAAGATTATATGATAAATAAAGTAATAAAAGAGAAATATCAAAAAACATTTTTATACATAACATACGGACAAATATTTTGTATTTTACCAGTTTTGGTTCTATGTTCAGCGAGTAAGAGATATCACACATGCACACTCTTTTTAATGATCGTTACCTACGAGGTATATACACTTTTTTAAACTACCAAAAAAATTCTTTATACGTATATCAAGGAAATATTTGATAGAAGTTTTTAGAAGAATAAACTTACTAGTGTATATATAAAACTTTATTGACATATGTGTGATGTAAAGTTATTTCAAAAATTAACCACTCGAAAAAAAGAAAATAAAATTAGAGATAATTTAAAATTACGCGAAGTTTTGAGTTTTACGGATATCGAGTATTCTTGTTTATACTAGATAAAATAGGGGTTCGAAGATTTAAAATATTGATCACAAACTAGAAAAACAACAAAAATTATCAAATTAGTCAATTTTAAATAACTCGAGGTTTCAACTTTAAACAAACGGTCTCAAACTTATAATTCTAAATTAATTGAATCAAAATATATAGTATATAAAGTTATTATTTACAAGGATCTTGTTAAACATGTCTCTTAAAGCTATGTTTAATTTTTTGAACATGTACATATAGGTGTCTTGGTGTTTGTATATTCATTAGGGTATTGTACTTTTGTTACTCTATTATTTTTAACAGTTAATAATTTAAAATGTTGATTTATTCGATTATTTTTCTTAATTTAAGTAACGTGGTTTTTACGGATTTTGTCCACACGGTTATAGTTTTATTTTGAACTAATATGACCTGCGCGATACGGCGACGATAAAAAATTAGTATGAAATTACATTTATTAATAAAACGGTTGATGATAGTTACTCATTCATCGCATAATATATATTTGATTAGAGTTCTAATATATAAAATCTGATGTGACAATGTTATTGATTTTATAAAGTGTATGCATTACATATGTTCTAATACTCATGTGATAGTATAGGTTGTGATTTGAAAAAAAAAAACTATAATAAATAAACAGTTTTGAATAAAATAAATAATATTTATCTAATACTATTCAATTATAACATTCATTTTTACAATCTTAATTTATCTACGAAAATATAAGCCAAACAAGTCGCAATACAAATTAAAGGCCGGGTTTCATGCCACATTTTGTCTCAATTTATTTCTTCGATTATAATCACGTACACCCTTATGTCTCTACTCTTTTAAAATGACATCGTTCGCGATATCCAACAATGCCTTCACCGTATCCGACCCGAATTTCCTTGCAAACAGGAACGGGTCATTTCGTCTTGTCATAGACGTATCTGTACCGTTTATCTCCTGAGAGCCGTACCTAGGCCTCCGTCGACGAAGGGTCCGGATCAAATCTGGACCCACGTCCGACCCATGAAATGTATGTGGATGACCATCATGATGTCCTTTCCAATCCACATAAGTTAACGTAGCTGGCACGCAACCTAACCTATCGACCATGAACAAGAGCGTAGGTAAGTAACTCTCCTCAGGGTAACATCTATTTAGGTTCTCTGGCGGACACGGTAGCTTAAACTTCGACCAAACATGTGTATCGCTAACCGCCACCTTGGCATGCTGACGGGTCAAAATCGAAAACTGAGATCCGATTCTAAATAACTCGAATTTCACTTCCGGAAGCATTATTGAATCTCCACGCGCGGTATATCTCCCCCACGCGCCACCATCTTGTTCTAGGATTTCTATGAAGCTTTTGTTAGAGTTTATTAACTTCTCATAAGTGAAATGGAAAGAGTGAAGAGGAATGCAAGAAGGGGAGACAAGGACAAACATGTAATTTCCGGGGTCATGAAGTAAAGCGTGTGCTAGTAGCCTTCGATGTGCTGCGATAAGTGAAGGAGTGCGACGGAGAGTGAGTTTAGATGGGATGGTGCGGTTAGTAAACACACCTTGAAAAAGGTTTCCGTGTTTAAGTTTAGGGTCCGCATGTATGTATATATTGTATAGATTCTCACTTTTGGCCCCGCTGAAGTAAAGTTCCCAAAGCGGGGCCAATGGTAGGGCCCCGGTAGTCAGGAACATAAATGCGATCTTTTTCGGGGCTCCAACAAGTGATGGGTATGGGTTAAAACTAGATGCCAACTTGAAAAGTGACGTATCGTCGGCATCAGGATCAACATTAGTATCAACATTGTCACCGTTGTCAATTGTTTTTAAGAATGTGGATGGTTGCGGTTGATATGGTGTCGAAATAATAGTGGTGGTGTTGATGGTGAAGACTATGGCAAGAGGAAGGGTAAGAAGAAGGGCGCAAATAAGGGATAGAGGGTTTGGATACATGATTAAAGTATTAAATTAAATGGTGGTATTCAATCAAGTAACAAAATATAAATATGTTTGTGTTGGTTTTATGCTTTTATTGATGATGGAAATTTCGATTTCCCATGATATATGCTCCTTTATCAACGTTTTGCTTGTTTAGTTTCTCTTTTTATTAAATGAAATGATGATGGAGTATGTAAATGAACAATAATTCACACTATTTAGATGCAACAAAAAGTCAATAATGCGGAGTAAATACTTTTTTTTTTAAAACCCATTTTGTAAATAACAAAAAGTCAATAATGAGGCCCAGTTATGTGTACTCTTTTCGGCCCAATAGTTTTTCTTTGTAAAGTAAAGGAACAATAAAAAAAACCCTAATTTTGTTAACATGAATGAGATCTAGATTTCTTTTTTATAAGTTCTGATTTAATACATTAATAAGATACTATTATATAACTCGTGCGACGTAGCGGCGATAAAGAGTTATATTTTAGTAAAGGTTTTTTGTGGTTTCCAATTCATCTCGTGATACATGTCCTGAAAGTAATGATTTATGGTTCGGTCTTTTATACCATAAAAATGGGTCGGTATGATTTTCGATGTATCCTTTTAGGCCACAAAAGAATTATTTATATATATTAACATTTTATTATATTTTCGTGACAAATAAGCTGAGTGTAATAGATTTTGGTTCATGTGATGTTGTCGTAGTGAAAAGTTACATTCGACAATTTACATTGTCTCTATGATTTCTAGTATTTTCTCATTCAACTCATGATAAAGTAGAATTATGCAATAACATTATCTATTCAGACTATTTAATAAAACTACAATTTCTATTAGTTTATCGTTCGACCATTCAAGACATATAGGAAAGATTTCCCGTTAGTCATTCAACTCATTTGGGTAATCCGACCTATTCCACGTATTTAGCACATTTGGTAAAATTGCATACGCATAACAAAATGTTAAGTAGAGGTAATTACAAAGATGGTCCTTACGATTTGACAAATAAAACACGTCTAATCCTCTTGATTTTGAAATTACACCACACATTCTTTAATTGTAGGATCTCTTTATTTTTAAAGGTTATGGAGATGTCTCTCTAGGTCTACATCATTTTTATTACGTATCAAGAATTATACAAAAATCCATTTTACAATATAACTTTTTTGATAGTTTGGAACATAAATTTTAAATATTTACAAATACTTTATTATTATAACATAAATAAAAAATAAACTTAGTGTTATCATTTTATTATGTATTTGTATTGTATAACCAACTTTAAAAAAAAAAAAAAAAAAAAAAAAAAAAAAAAAAAAAAAAAACTAATAATTATCACCGGTAATTTATTAACTAAACTGTATAATCAATAATAATATTTATAAAAAAGAATTAAAACTTAAAGTAAACCTAGGAATTTGTGTAATTACTCTAAATAGACATTTAAACATTAATTGTATTCAAAACAAACATAAAGAATCATCAAAACATTTTTTTCTAACAATTTATAGCAAAAAAAAAAAGAAAAAAAAAAAAAAAAAAAAAAAACTAACCTTACAACTATAACAAGTTTTAATACAGTTTATCTTTGAATTAATATGACAAGAAAACTATACATTAGAAGTAGGTTGGAAAGTAATGCAATTATGTAGTAAAAAAAAGAATACTATTAATAGTTGTTCATAATTTGAAAAATATTAAGTACCAAAAATTAAATTTTGATTTGAAAATTACAAAACTATAAATAATGAAATTTTAAATAAATCATTCTAAAAGACAACTTATTTAAAACGTAGAATTAAAAAAAAAAAATACCTCTAATGCATCATTATTTAATTAATATAAAGATATTGCATTTAATGAACAAATGATAAATAAGTAATTTAAAAAGTTAATTATATAAATCGTCCCTATGGTTTAATTAAATTACGATTTCGTCCCTAAGTTTAAAACGTTGCATAATTCGTCCATTTTTAGAAACTAATTACCTTTTTCGTCCCTAAAATGGATGTCCGTTAATAAATTCCGTTAAAATTATCGCTAACTAATTTCACATTTCATTCCTAAAATAGATGTCCGTTAGAAATTAGGGACGAAAAGCGTAATTAGTTTCAGAAAATGGATGATTTATGCAACATTTTAAACTTAGGGACGAAATCCGTAATTTGGAGTAAACCGTAGGGACGATTTATGTAATTAACTCAAATTTAAATTTACTTAAATTTTTAACTTTAACTAGAAAATAAATATATTTTATAATATAAAATAGATATTTAAAAGAAAAAAAAAAGTAAAAAAAAAGTAAAAAAATCACAAAGATAACCTTTTGATTACTTGAATTGGTAGTAACAACCATACGCACAAATTACTTGGTTAAATCACTTTATTTTTCATTATTTGTAGCGCTATTAAAGTATACTGTTTTTATACATGGCTTAACCGGTCGGTATCGTCATTTGTATGAGGATGTTTTGGTAAAAAATATATCAGCCATTGATGACGCTATGCTTAAAATGTAGGGGTAATAATTATCGAAAAACCGAATTGAAGCTAAAAAAAACTAGATGTGTAAACGAGTCGAGTCGAGTCGAGCTCGGCTCGTTTAAGTTTTACATAGCTCAAACTCGAGTTCGGCTCGTTTAAGTTTTACATAGCTCAAGCTCGAGCTGGGCTCGTTTCGAGCTTTATATGTGAAACTCAAACTCGGCTCGATCGTAACATATAGCCCAAGTTCGAGTGCAGCTGGGGTTCGACTCGTTTAAATAAGTATCAGTTTATTATTTTATTACTCGTTTAAGTAAAATATCTATATATTATTTAAATATATAATGCTTAAATATATATTGTTTAAATATATTTTATTATATTTATATAACAAAAGCTCGTTTAGAGCTCGTTTGGGCTCGAATCGAGCTTTTTACAAGTCAAACTCGAGAAGCTCGGCTCATTTACACCCTAGAAAAAACCGAACCAGAGCAAAAACCGACTGTTCAGTTTTTGATTTATGAAAAACCAAAATAATCGGTTCGATTTTGGTTTTACTCCAAAAACATAACCGAAAAAATTGAACCAAACCATTTATGTTTCCTTTTTAGGGTAAAATCATTATAGGTAGTATAAAAAAAATACTACACCTTAATGATTTTAACTCACTATGTAAAATTAAACTTAATTGTTAAAAAAAATCCGAATAAAATTTTGCTTATTTAATCTAACTATTAAGAGTCTAAAATAACCGATTAAAAACCGAACCGAATCGAACTTAATTCCAAAAACCGAAAAATCAAAAATCTGAACCGAGGTAAAACCGAACCGGACGTTTCCTAAACTTTTAAAAAGCGAAATTTTCCGTTCGATTTCAATTTTATATAAACAAACCGTGCTCACCCCTATTAGAATGTAGTGAATTTGCTATTTTAACACATATATTATTTCCAGATTTATAAATTTAGTTCCTGAACGTTTGTCTGGTGGTCAATTTGGAATTGAGTAAATTCTATGGAGTTTAAAAGTGAGAAAAAAAGGTAGCACGTTTATTTTCATGTGTTTGCAAGTTGATATAAAAGTAAAAAAGTATGATGAAAAAAAAACTGAACATGTTTGGACTAAAACCTTATCTAGTAGGCCATGACTAATTTTGTGAACAACTTTATTTCAGTTCAACATATGAAAAATATGTAAATAAAGTGTTATAATACATTTTTTTTACTTGTAAAATGTCAACATTGTCCGCGTACTTATAAGAACTTTGTGAGAGCCGTTTTCGAACATTTCTTTTCTCCTGTACAAAATATTAGAAAATAACTCAGTCGCACGTTATATAAAGAAACCTCTCAGTCATGACAAATTCTTCTGGAAACAAATAATAACATAACTACATGGTGCGTAAAGATTCATTTTACATTACAAAAGATATTTGTAGTTTGTCCCCGTAAAACCTAACGAAGAAACGAAAAAATTGCACTGAATTAATAATATAGAAATTGCAAGGTGGCGAAGTTAAACTTTCAACCACCTTATTTTCATATGGATTAGACATATTATATGGTTCAAAATTTTGGTTTTTGCATTGGAATGGACACATACCAAATAAGTTATTTGGATTGGTTTTGATTTATAACCGAACAGTCGGATAGTAATTCAATTGTGATTTGTTTTCATATATATATTTTTTAGTTTCATTTTCAATTTATATATGTCTCTCTGTTTCGGTTCTCTTTTAATCACTACTCAATTATTGATCTTTAACATCAAATGTCAAATCTTATTCACGTTGTTCCCATATATCTTGTAGGAAACGTAATACGATTTTCTTAATGAAAATAAATAACAATTTCATTTTACAATTGATTAATTTTATACGAAATTTAAGCAGACAGAAAAGAGGTTGAGACAGAAGACATACTATATATGATACAATAAACATAAAAGTTGAGGCTCATGTTTGCCACGATGTCTGTTTCTCCCATGGTACAACAGCTAAAGCAGTGCGTATTGCCAGACTGGACAAACTTGCCTGAAATTAAACTGGAACAAACTTTCGTCTTTTAGCCGAATGAATTTCGTGAATGGAGCTGTAAGAATTCGTTTTTCGGATTTGTATAATAAAAGAGGAGGTCCTTCATTTATACAAAAAACTAGCTTATTAACCCGCCTAATACGCGGAGAATTATATCAAAAAATATATAATGTTAACAAATAACATATAACTTATATAAAAAAATTAATAGAAAACTAGTAGTCATGTAGACAAAATGATTATGTTAGCAATTATATAGTTAAAAAAAATTTTACTATGTAATTCGTAAAAAAATCTTATTAAAAATAAAATAATTATAATATATAAAAAAAACTAAAAAAATATTGCGTAAATAGGACGAAAAAAAATAGAAGATTTTTTTATATGATATGTTTTCCGTTTATATGCAAAACACTCGTAAACCAATAAAATAATTTTATTTTCTTTTTATAATATATAAAAAAAAAACTAAAAATATTGGATAAATAGGACAAAAAAAACAGAAGATTTTTTTATATGATATATTTTCCGTTTATATGCAAAACACCCGTAAAACAATAAAATAATTTTAGTTCTTTTTATATATAAAATGTGTATGTGTGTGAATAAAAGTATGTTTTGTATTTTTTAGAATTAATTTAAAATACAAGTGTTATATTATTTAAAGTAGAAAGGTTAATTAGTTATTATTTAATTATTACCATTTAAAATAAGGGTTAAATTATTAAAAGTAAAGGGGTTAAAATGAAACTATTAATGATGACATCATATTATATATTAAGATATGTCTTGATGAACAATAAAAAAATCTGTTATTAAATAAACGCGATTTGCAAGCATGAGTTTTTGACACATACCTTTCAAAGGTTGAGATAATGAGTTTTTATAAATTTGTTATTAATTAAACACGAGTTTGTGTATGTATAGACTATAAGCAAGATGTCAATTATTCTCAAAATCCTTACTTATAAACAACACAAATGTTTGTCTCACAACCGATGTGGGGCAAGCAAAAGCTTATTTCCAGTTTCATATTTATGTTTCAAGTAACTGACTTTGAGTTAAGATATCTCATTCACATTAATTCCATTTTGGACACATATTAGATCGTTGCGAAGCCCTTATAAGGGTGAACACAAACCCACAAACTAATACTTATATATATAAGATATACATATAAATAAATGTGTCCAAAGTTGACAAAAACTCACTTTTGTCAACTTATTTTCCAACATATCTCACTCCTTTACATTACAAATTTATGCCTAACGAGAAAACTCATGCGAATGTCAAACAATTGATTAACTGTGACTTCTTTTTTTCACTCTATGAATTTCATAGTAAAGATAGGGCTGATATATTTAGATGACAGTGAAAAATATGACTACAAACCAACTTTTACATAGTCTCATTGGTCAAAATTTATATTTTAAAAATCAAATTCTAATTGGGTTAATCTAATTGAATCGGATTAAACCGATCAATTCAGTTGAAAACTCTCAGACTTTCTATTATTAAACCCCTAAACAATTCTATAAATATCAAGATAAATAAACATGTTATTCGTTAAAAAAATGTTTTTAAATAAAATAGAAACACTACAAGAATCGAACTTGTAGCTTAAGTTTTAGATCCGTCAAAGTTGGTGTGCTATTGAAAAAAGTTTTCTGTCCTTTTATTCTACAAATCTAGTACAATGATTATTGATACCTTTTTTTTTCTTTTCTAAAACAGTTTCTATATTTTATTTTCTATAGTGAAGTGATTATTATCATCATGAAATCAGCCAAGTCTTTAAGAAAATGCTATATGTAAAACAAAGTTATTTGTGAGAGTCGCTTTTAAATTTTGAACAGGCCTCTATACTCTCTAGGATTAATTAAAAACGTAATCAACGAGATAAAAATATGCTTAAGCTTGTCATGGTAATAAAATAAAAAGTAAAAACATTCGGTAAATAAAAATATAAGTTTTGATAAGAGTTAATTACATGAGTAGTTCTTATGGTTTGTCAAAATTGCACTGTCATTTCTATAACTTTTTTATTACAACAATCGTTCATAAGTTTGAAATTTGTTACCTCGCAAGTTCCTATTTTGGATTTGGATGTGATGTTAAAACAACAGTTAAGTCTTATTATTTGAGAAACATGTGAAGACAACTTTGTCTTTTTACCACCATCTCCTTCATTTTTCAATCATAATCACGTCAAAAATCATAAAAAAAAAAAAATATATAAATAAATTAAAACATTAAAAAAAAAAATCCCTATGTTGATAAAAATCCAAACAGAGACCTTTAAAAAAATGTTAAACCTTTTTTACATCATAATAACATAAAGTGTGTAACAAAATTTAAGCAAATGGAAACTCCATTGATGGCGGCGGTTGGCCGAAGACGGAGGTGGACTAACGGTTGGCCAAAGACGGAGGTGGAGTAACCGAAGACGGCGACGGAGGTGGATTGTTGCGGAGTTCGTAACTGAGGCTGATTAAGATGGTGGTGACGGTGAAAGGTGACGTGGTGGCACTTGTTGAGTTATTGCCGGAAAATGAGATGAAGCGGAGCAGTGCTGCCGGATAATGATGGCGGCGGTGCTGTAGCCGGATTTAAATTCGCCTTTTGAGGGTGGTGGTGATTAAAGTGGTTTCAGATCTGAAATGAGAGATAGATATGTGAATAAAGAAGTAGGTTTATGTTTTTATCCATATATTCTAATCTAATTAGATTAGAGAAATGAGGGATTTGTGGGTATCGGAGTTTTTGAAAATTTGGGGAGTTGGTGGTAGATAAATGGGGGAGATGGTGGTAAAAAGACAAATTGTCTTTATATTCCGTGCTATAAAAGAATCAGTTGTAACACACTTTTCTTCTTCCATAATAATAATACATACATACAAACCTCTCTTTCCGTTAGTCGGAGATTACGACGGCCACGGCGAGAGACGTCATGGAAGAAACCTTGCTTCCAAAATCAACCAATAACAAAGCAACATGGCGGATATTGACAGACGAAATGAAGAGATTAGGATTTATAGCAGGTCCAATGGTGGCCGTGACTCTTTCGCAATATTTGTTGCAGGTTATCTCCGTTATGATGGTTGGTCATCTTGGGGAGCTTTCACTCTCGAGCACCTCCATCGCTATTTCGCTCTCTAGCGTCACCGGTTTCAGCCTCATCGTTAGTCCTCTATCCCATGCACATATATAGAATGTACTGATTGTGTATATGTATAATTGTATATTTGTATATATGTATATATTGTTTTGTATAAATGTATATTGATAAGATAGGTTTAGGTTTAGATAATGTTATATAGTGTAAATTGTAATTAACATGCTGATTACAAAATTTGATGCCTATTGATACTTGAAGTTCGGTTTACTAGCTTAATTATTTTAGGTTTTTGAATCGTTGTAAAAACCTTTAGGAAAAATTTCGGATGATAAGTGAAAGCGGAACGATTTTTAGAACGTTTACTCGAAAAGATGATGAGGACTACGAATACTAAGTTAGGAATTAAATTTCTAAATAAACACTAAGAATTAGAAGTAGATTTACATGTTTTCCTTCTTCGAAAAGAAAGAGTTAATAATTTGGTTATATAGACATACACTATGTTTCCTAAAACCCATTCCGTTTTAAAGATTTAATAGGTAACGATTTGGTTGATTGATTTGTATTTGGAAGTTTGTCTTTTAATTCTTTCCTAATCCAACAAAGAACCATTTGGTTGATTATGTCCAGATTGTGCTTAAGAATATCAATAGATGAGTGGTGCTATGTTTTGTGATTAAGACGGATACTTGTTGTCTTTTATAATCTTTTGAAACCAATAAAGTATACGGTGAATGAGAGGAAGTTGTCAAGTTTGGATTGATCAGTTACATGTTGACAAACTTGTCTCTGATTTCGTCTGTCATGTTATCGTTGTCCTTTTCCTAATTATATAGATAATACAGCCCAAATACAGATTCCTAATTACTGTCAATAGATTTAAATGTTTGGATATTAGTAAATTGATGTTAGATGCCCAACGAAAAGTGATATATATTATTGCCCACTAGTAATCCACAACCCAACAAAATCATTTTCAAACGTTGTCGGGTGGAGACAGGATGGGGCAGAGTACGCAGTTGCCCCCACCCAAAATTTAACAAAAAGTTTGACACTAGATATCTCTATGTTTATTGACTTATTGCATATTTAAATTTTAATGGCCATAACGCAGCTTGATCTAGACATTCTGTTTTCAAGCACGATAAACATATCCTATATCTTGAAAATATGTAAATACAATGCTTAATGAGGAATTAACAGAGTGTAATTATTTAAATATTTGGACAGATGGGGATGGCTAGCGCACTGGAAACATTATGTGGACAGGCTTACGGAGCTCAACAATACAAAAAAGTTGGAACTCAAACTTACACGGCTATTTTCTCTCTTCTAATTGTTTGCATTCCTCTTGCTATCTTTTGGAGATATACCGGAACATTACTTCTTCTTATTGGCCAAAGCCCTTCGATTTCTCATGAAGCCGGAAAATTCATCACTTGGCTTATTCCTGGACTTTTTGCCTCAGCAATTCTTCAACCACTTATTCGATATTTCCAAATGCAAAGCTTGATATTGCCCATGCTTGCGAGTTCAGCGGTTGCTTTGGGTCTTCACATTCCTCTTTGTTGGACCCTTGTGTTTAAAGCTGGATTGGGGAACATTGGAGGAGCAATATCTGTGGGGGTTTCTATGTGGTTAAACGCCATTTTCCTTTTATGTTACATGATGTATTCTCCTTCCTGTGCAAAAACCCGTTCTCCAATCTCACTTGATGTGGTTCATGGGATGAGACAGTTCTTCAGCTATGCTATCCCCTCGGCTATCATGATTTGGTAAATCTTGGGCCACCAGTTTTCTTAAGTTTTTGCCATGTAAATCCATAGTTTTGACGTTTACGTAGTTAAATGTGTATTTTCTGTTTTTAACATTTGGCATGCATCCTAACTTTTGCAGCCTCGAAATGTGGTCATACGAGATTCTCATATTACTCTCTGGGCTTCTGCCAAAACCGGAGCTTGAAACTTCAGTTCTCTCTGTGTGGTATGATATCTATAGAAACTTCTTTGTTTTATGATATGATCACTTATATGCCTCCTTAAGACACGAAAATCAACGATTTTAATTTGTGCATTTCTTGAACAGCCTCAATACAATTTCCACACTCTATGCTATTCCGTTTGGATTGGCTGCTGGTGTAAGGTTCGTTCAAAATCTCATAACAACGTTTCTTTCTTTATTCTGCATCTTTATTGTGCATGCTTGACAAATATGTTTTTGGTGGATGTGGCTTATTTTCCAGCACAAGAGTCTCAAATGAACTTGGAGCAGGGAATCCAAAAGGGGCTCGTGTGGCAGTCAAAGCCATCATGATTCTTGCAGTTGTTGAGGCAAGTATAGCTGGCACGATTGTTTTTATCAATAGGCATATTTTTGGATACATTTTCACAAATGAGAAGGAAGTTGTCGATTATGTCACAAAAATAACCCCTCTTCTCTGCGTAAACATTATAATGGATAGTCTACAAGGAACCCTTTCAGGTTATAATAGTCCCTCCTATCCTTTTTTCTTCTTTCTCAATCATAAAAATGCTTGTCGTGTATATGTTTTTTCTGCATGAATATTAAGGTTTTTTGTTTATATGATGAATTAGGTGTTGCAAGGGGTGTGGGATGGCAACATCTAGGTGCATACGCGAATCTTGCTGCATTTTATCTTGTTGGAATCCCGGTTGCTGTTTTATTAGGCTTCCATACCTCACTTAGAGGAGAGGGCTTGTGGATTGGAATACTAGCTGGTGCCACAGTACAAGTTTCCCTACTTTCAATCTTAACAATGTGTACAAATTACGAAAAACAGGTATGCCATTTGACGACTTAGAGATATAACTTAAAACCCCAATCGACCCGTTAATAAGTAAATAAGTTAAAATTTCCATGCGAACTACTGGTTTATGTTATGCTATATAGCAGAAAATGACTTGGCTGTGGTTTTTGTTTATCGTGCAGGCAATGAAGGCAAGGGAGAGAATGTTCGAGGAAGAGGAATGTTCAACAGAAGATAGATTAAACTGAAGCCATTTTGTTGGTACCCTTTCACAAATCAAAACACTCTTCCAATTCACTCTATCGAGTTCTTGTATATGAATATTATACCAATTCACTCTATCAAGTTCTTGTATATCAAAACACTTCTCGGGATATTTGGTTTGTTTCCTAATTTTACTATTAGAAAAAAGTCATCCCGGGCTCTTAGCTTTCGATTAAAATTTTGTCAATTTTTTTTTTTACTGTTTAGAGTTAATTGTTGTTTAATCTTCGTGCACGTTGTATACTGTTTGAGCTAACCTTGTTAAAGTTAAGCAGTTAGCCTATGCTTAATTTCTTCTAAGCTATAAAGAGTATAAAGTTAAAATTACAAATTATTTATAAGATTTAGTAATTATAAATATATTAGAAAAAAGAAATGTAAAATCTGCCAAAATGTTGAATAATGTGATCTTTCCGAAAATAATCTCATAAGCAACCAACTTAGACTTTGAATCATAATAAGCGGATTTTTATTATGGTGACATAAATCATGGTAGCAAGTTTCCAACATAATGAAGCAAAGATCTCTCATGGAGAGTAGAGAGCACCTACAAGTGTTTTTTTACCTTAACAAGTCAACAACATCAAACACTACAGATTTTATTACATGATAGTATTAGTTATCTAGGAACTGTTTAATAGTTGCAGACCACGGATTCGGACTTAGAGAAGACGTTTTACATGAACCTCGTATACTATAAAAATAAGAAATATGGTTACGTACATCATATTGTGATATAAGTTTTAAATACGGATTTATTTAAAAACGTTAGTCTAAAATAAAAATAAAAGAATGATGTCTAGTTTGTTAACCGAGTTGCATATATGTTGTTATTGCATCTTATTTCTTTAAAATATCTATATTGACCAATTTTGGTTTGATATAACAAGAGGTTAACAACTAATAATATGACTAATTTGGATTTATTATTCATAATGACGAGTTTACGCAAAACATGGTTAACTATCGTGACTTTGTGAGCAAGAAAAAAAATATATTTTAAACATTGCTTTGTCGGTCAGAGATCATAACTAATCGTATTAAAAGACGAGCTTCTATTTTTCTACTAATGAATATATTAATTGTGTACACTATAAAACATAAATATATGAATTGTGATGTCGTTTATTTTTGGGCAAATGTCACAAAACTCATATATACTAGAGTCACTAGACTTTAATTGTTAAAAAACCCTTCATACAATGAACCTAATTGTCAAAAAAGAAAGAAAAAAAGTCAATACAGTGTAATAAGACATATTTTTTTCTAAACGAGTTAATTCACTTTACTAAATCTATAAATACCATCAAACAAAACATGTTCAAGTCTTTTATAAATAACTCAAAAGACTCTTTTTAGCATCTTCCTCTACAAATTACTACAAGTTAAACTTTTTAGGTGTAAATAGTAGTGGTTATTGGGCTTCTTCTTCTTTTCCTTCTTCCTCTTCTTTTTCTTCTCAAGGATCGAAGCTCAATTTGAAAGAGTCGGCGGACTCTTCTATTCTAGTCTCCCCGGCACCGAGAGCAAATAAATACCAAACAACCAGAAAACTAAAACGGACCCAAACTAGAAAAAACTGACAATTCAGTTTTTTATTTTTAGAGAAACAAAAATAGGTTTAGAATTTCTATTCTAATTAAACATAACTTTTGTTTTGTTTATGATAAACTAGACTTTTAACCATACGATGCACGGTAGCCAAAATTATAAAGCAACAAATTCTTTAATATGAAATAAAATGGAGCATAAAAGTTAAAATTGTCGTACAACAATATCAATAATCTTATGAGATAAACCAAATAGATAATTAAGTCATGACTAAATGGAGCATAAAACCATCTATATATTATTGTATATTAATATTAATTGTGGAACAACTATCGGATACATAAACCGCTGGAATTTCGATCTTCAACAACCCTGAAGGAATACATGGAATACAAGAATTTTTCATTATGATGATGGTTATCGAGTAAAAAGAATAAAAGAAACCGAGAGATGAGAATGTTTAAACTACTCTCATTAAGGAAAATGAAATTTGGTACAAGATTTAAGCCTCATCCCCTCACCTTTATTTATAGGTGAGGGGTAAATCTTAGTTAGAATTACATTAGGAATCAACCTCCTAATACCCATCTAATATAGCATTGTCTTGAAAGACAAACAAACCTTATTTGAAGACAACTTCAACTACAATTAAAAAAAAAACATAAACCTAACCTAATACAAATACCTAATACTTTTAGAATATTCATATCCTAATTAATTACTAATTTTTATAACATAAACATTTATACCAAGTTAGTTCATTAGTACATGTAAATTTAATCTCAACACCAAAACAGTTGTGTAACCTTAAATAACATATGCTGAACAAAATACCTTAGATAAAAGGAGAGGAGTCGGATGGGTTGAAAGTTTTCCGATGTCTTTTTAGTGCTAACAACTTCTCAAATGTTATTATTCACTAAAAGAACGGACAAGTTTTGTGCAGTTCAACATAACCAACCATGTTCATTTTAATCAATTACCCAATCTGCTTATTTTGTCACATCTATTATATAGGATAGAGTAAATTACACGAATTGTTTTTGTGGTTTTCTTAAAATAACATGTTTTATCCTATAAGTTTAAAAATAACATTAATCATCCTTTTACTTAGAAATTATAACCCTGGTTATTCTTTACTTGGATGTCCGTTTACATCCGCCGTTAAATTCTATCACGTGCCTTGCATAAGAGGGCAAAATTGTATTTTTGTATATACCTTTTAATAATAAACCTATTTATAATTGATTCATCATCACCCAACCTCTAACGTGCAACCACCAACACAACACCTTTTGTGACTTTCTCTAACACGAGTGAGAAAATGGAAAGCAAGTTCATCCAAAATTGATTCACATTTGTTTAAAAGATCCCTCTTAAAGATAGAACCACCATTTCCCTCCCTCCCATAAAAAAGGTATGAGAAAAAAGCTTAACACGTTACGACCAAAACTTTGTCTAGTAGGCATGACAAATTTTGTCAAAAAACTTTATTTCAGTTCAAAATAATTAATTGTAGATAATTTATTTTCATAAAAATATATGTAAACAAAGTGGTGTACTACATATTTTTTTTCCTTATAAAAAGACAATATTTTCCAATATAATTTAAAGAACTTTGTAAGAGCCGTTTCCGAACACTTGCACAATAGCACGTTATAAAAGGAAACCTATCAGTCATAATAACATGGTGCATAGCGGTTCATTTTACATTACAAAATATATTGGTCTGTAAAACCTAATAGAAAAGGAAAAATAATTGCAATGAACTAATAATATAGAAATTGCAAGGCGTAGAAGTTAAAACTTTTAACAACCTTAAATCATATGGAATGGTTCAATTTTTTAGTTTTTGGGTCGGATTTGACACATACCAAATTAGTTATTTGGATTGGTTTGGGTTTATATGTAAAAACCGCCTAGTCGAATAATAGTTCAGGTTAGATTTGTTTTCATATATATACTTTTTAGTGTCATTACAATTTACATATATCTCATTTTTATACAATTCTCTTTTAATCACTAATCAAATTATTGATCTTTTATATCAATTATCAATTTTTATTCACAATAAACCTTATATATCTTAGTCCTTTAAACTACAATTTTATAAACCGTTCAATTAGAGAAGTCTAACGAGAAAACCGAGATGAATGTCAAACATTTGATTACTTGTGACTTATTTTTTTTTATCACTTTATGAATTTCATAGTAATTATATGGTTGTTTAGACGATAATAAAAAAAAACTGAATTATAAACTGATCGAACCGAATTATATATTGATTTCGATTAAATCATACTTTTAGGTAGTTTAGATAGTTAGGATCTATATTCTAGAGATTGGAATCCAGGAATAATCTAGTGGAATCGGATTAAACCAATTTATCTATTTTGAAATCGTTATAGACTTTCTTCTATTATATTAAAGACCTAAACGTTTTTATAAAAGTTAAGAAAAATGAACGTCTTATTGGTTAGAAAATTGTTTTTAAATAAAATAGAAACACAACAATAATCGAACTTGTAGCTTAAATTTTAGATCCGTCAAAGTTGGTGTGCTACTGCAAAAACGTTTTTTGTCCTTTTATTCTACAAATCTAGTACAATGATTATTGATATCATTTTTTTCTAAAACTGTTTCTATATTAATTTTGTTTCCATATTTTTTTTTCTATATTGAAATGATTATCATCGTCATGAAATCAGCCCGATAAATAAAATATTCTATGTAAAAAAAAAGTATTTATAAGAATACGTTTTAAATTTCACATGTGACCTCTATATTAATATAACCGATCCTGATGATCAGTTGATAATCAACCAGATTAATATGTGTTTAAGCTAACCATAGTAATAAGATAACTTTTTGAAATATAATTAAAATTATTTTCAATAATATATTTGATAACTATGATAAATATATATATTAAAAATAGTGATAAAGATAGATAATAAATTTTATCATTATTTTAAACCAAATGACGAAACTACCCTTTATATCCCGCGCTATAAAAGAATCAGTCGTTGTAACAAACTTTTCTTCTTCCATAATAATAATAACCAAACCTCTCTTTCCGTTAGTCGGAGATAACGACGGCGACGGCGAGAGACTACGCCATGGAAGAAAGCTTGCTTCCGAAAACAACCAATAACAAAACAACATGGCTAATATTAACCGAAGAGATGAAGAGATTAGGATTTATAGCAGGTCCAATGGTGGCCGTGACTCTTTCGCAATATTTATTGCAGGTTATCTCCGTTATGATGGTTGGTCATCTTGGCGAGCTTTCGCTCTCGAGCACGTCTATTGCTATTTCGCTTTCTAGCGTCACCGGTTTCAGCCTCATCGTACGTTAGTCTTTCCTCTCCCATGCACATATATTGAATATATAGATATAGATTGTGTATATGTATATTTTTATATATGTTTGTATATGTATATATTGTTTTGTATAAATATATATTGATAGGTTTTAGGTTTAGATGATGTTATATGTTGTATATAACATAATGATTGCAAAATTTGATGCCTATTGATACTTTGTCCGGGGGGTTTTTAAGTTCTGTTTACTAGTTTTATTACTTTAGGTTTTTGAATCGTTCTAAGAAAGTTAGGAAAATGTTTGCGATGATAGGTGAAAGCGGAAGGATATTTAAAACGTTTACTCGAAAAGATGGCAAGATGACGAGGACAACAAATACTAAGTTAGGAAGTAAATTTCTGAGTAAACACTAGGAATCATCAGTTATTCGCTCTGTTGTTTCATATAAGAAGTAGATTTATATTTTTTCCTTGTTCGAAAAGAAGAGTTAGTAATTTAGCATCAAGAGAAATACTAAGTTTCCTAAAACACAATTCCGTTTGAAAGATTTGATAGATAATGATTTGGTTGGTTGATTTGCATTTAGAAGTTCGTCTTTGAATTCGCTCCAAATCCAACAAATAACTATTTGGTTGATTCTCTACAGAATACAGATTGTGATTATCAATACCAATAGATGAGTGGTGCTAGTAAATATGGTATTATTGTAATGTTTTGTGATTAAGACGGATACTTGTTGTCGTTCATAATCTTCTGAGACCAATAAAGTATATTAGTATACGGTGCATGAGAGGATGTAGCCAAGTTTGGATTGATTAGTTACATGTTGACAAACCTGTCTCTGAGAGATCTTGAAAAAGGCACGTATTCGTCTGTCATGTAATCGTTGTCCTTTTCCTTATTATATAGAAACACAGATTCTATTTTTCATATTATTGGTGTATTCTGTACAACTAGTTTTGTTTAACAATTTTCTGTCATAGATTTTGGCTATTAGTAAATTGATGCTAGATGCCCAATGAAGAGTGATATATATTATTGCCCATTAGTAGTCCACAACCCAACAAAATCAGTTTCAAGAATTGTCAAACATGGGCGGATGGGGCAGAGTACGAAGTCGCCCTCATCCAATACTAAAAAAAACTTTGACCATAGATATCTCTATGTTTATTGACTCTTTGCAGTTTTAATAGCCATAATGTAGCTTAATCTAGCCGTTTTGTTTTCATGCACGATAAACAGATGTTATATCTTGAAAATATGCAAATACGATGCTTAATGTGGAATTAAGAGAGTGTAATTACTTAAATATTTGGACAGATGGGGATGGCTAGCGCACTGGAAACATTATGTGGACAGGCTTACGGAGCTCAACAATACAAAAAAGTTGGAACTCAGACTTACACAGCTATTTTATCTCTTTTCATTGTTTGCATTCCTCTAGCTATATTTTGGAGATATACCGGAACATTACTTCTTCTTATTGGCCAAAGCCCTTCGATTGCACATGAAGCTGGAAAATTCATCACTTGGCTTATTCCTGGACTTTTTGCTTCAGCAATTCTTCAACCCCTTATTCGATATTTCCAAATGCAAAGCTTGATATTGCCCATGCTTGCTAGCTCAGCAGTTGCTCTCTGCCTACACATTCCTCTTTGTTGGACCCTTGTGTTTAAAGCGGGATTGGGGAACGTTGGAGGAGCAATATCTGTAGGGGTTTCTATGTGGTTGAATGCTATTTTTCTTTTATCTTACATGATGTATTCTCCCTCGTGTGCAAAAACCCGTTCCCCAATCTCAATTGACGTGGTTCATGGGATGAGACAGTTCTTCAGCTATGCTATCCCCTCGGCTATCATGATTTGGTAAATCTTTGGTCACTACTTTTACTTGGTTGGGTGTATTTTTTTTCTCTTCTTTTTTTTAACATTTTTCATGCATCCTAATTTTTGCAGCCTCGAATGGTGGTCATATGAGATTCTCATATTACTTTCTGGGCTTCTTCCAAATCCGGAGCTTGAAACTTCAGTTCTTTCTGTCTGGTATGGTATCTATAGAAACCTCATCTGTTTCATCATATCGTCACTTATCCGCCTTCTATAAAACACAAAAAACAATGATGCTAATTTGTGCATTTCTTGAACAGTCTCAATACGATTTCCACACTCTATGCTATACCGTTTGGATTTGCTGCTGGTGTTAGGTTTGTTCAAAATCTCATGACAACGTTTTTTTTCCGTTATATTGCCTCTATTATTGTGCATGCATAATGCATTACTAATATGTTTACGGTGGTTGTGGTGCGTTTAATTTTTCCAGCACAAGAGTCTCAAATGAACTCGGAGCAGGGAATCCAAAAGGGGCTCGTGTGGCAGTCAAAGCCATCATGATTCTTGCAGTTGTTGAAGCAAGTATAGTCAGCACGATTGTTTTTATCAGTAGGCATATCTTTGGATACATTTTCACAAATGAGAAGGAAGTTGTCGTTTATGTCACAAAAATAGCCCCTCTTCTATGCGTAAACATTATAATGGATAGTCTACAAGGAACCCTTTCAGGTTATAATAGTCCCTGATATCCTTTTCCATTCTCTCTCTATTGTAAAAACGTTTTCGTTTATATGTTTTGCCTCATAAATATTAAAGTTTTTTTTTGTTTATATGATGAATTAGGTGTTGCAAGGGGTGTTGGATGGCAACATCTAGGTGCATACGCGAATCTTGCAGCATTTTATCTTGTTGGAATCCCGGTTGCTGTTTTATTAGGCTTTCGCACGTCACTAAAAGGAGAGGGCTTGTGGATTGGAATACTAGCTGGTGCTACAGTGCAAGTTACACTCCTTTCAATAGTTACAATGTGTACAAATTACGAAAAGCAGGTATGCCATTTTACGACTTACAGATTTTATCTTAACCCTAATCGACCCGTTAATAAGTAAATGGGTTAAAATTTCCATTCGTACTACTGGTTTATGTTATACTATTGCTTTATAGCTAAAAATGACTTGGTTGTGGTTTATGTTTATCGTGCAGGCAATGAAGGCAAGGGAGAGAATGTTCGAGGAAGAAGAATGTTCAACAGAAGATAGGTTAAACTAAAACCATTTTGTTGGTACTGTTTTGCAAATCAAAACACTCTTCCAATTATATCGAGTTCTTGTATATGAATATTATACCAAGCCTTTTCGGGATTTTGGTTCGTTTTCTAATTTAGCAAAGAGTCATCCCGGGCTATTAGCTTTCGTTTAGATTATGGCAATTTTTGACTGTTTTGAGATGATAGAGTTAATTGGTGTTTAATTTTGATGCACATTGTACACTAGAAACTTTTTTTTCTTCGAACCGCTTACGTTAAACTAAATTAGAAGTTAAATTTGTGTTTGAGTAACCTTGACATAAGTTGAATAGTCAGCCTCTGCTGTCTTTTAAGCCGAGTACAGAAGGCAAAATTACAAGTTTGTTTATAAGATTTTGAAAAATAATTTATTTCTAAAAAGATATGTAAATTCATGATAGAAATGCTTGTATGTGATCTTTTCGAAAATTGCTCGTAACCCTTGAGTTACAAAATGTGATATTGAATTCATAACTTCAGAATAAGAGGATTTTAACGACGATGACATAAATCATGGAACCAAGTTACCAACGCACCCAAAACAATATGAGATCCATGTTGATGTCTCCGGGTTACTCGAGAGCACCTACAAGTGTTTCTGAACCACCAACGATAGCCAACACTCTATAAGGTCATCTCATTTATGTAGAAATATATGAACCTCGTGGACTATAAAGATAAAAGAAAAAGAAAAAAACAAATAAACTTGATAACGTTATTCTAAAATGATGAATAGTTTGTCAACCGAGTTGTATAGGTGGTTGCAGAATTGAGATCATCTCAAGTTATTTTAACATGATAGGTTAGTCAAAAATTGGCTTAAAAAAATTAAAATGGTCAAGAAAAAAAAAATCACATTTGATCACCCTTCTACATGGTCAGGTTACAAAAGTGGTAACTTTTATACAACGAACTTACACAATTCCAAACAAATGGCCTAGGATTAGTCATATTTTGCGAAAATTTTACCCCGTCGTAGAAGGGGCGCAAAACTTGTCACATAAGCAGAATCTCACACTAAAGTGTGCACGCAATTTATTTACCGTCAAGAAAAAAAAATACAATAGTTACAATAGTATATCGAGATTTTTATAAAAGTTTTAGTTTGGTAGTTATCTAATCCAATCTAATCTAATCTAATCTATCTAACTATGTATAAAGTATATGACCCTAAAATCTTAAAGTTTAACATTGTCTTCTTAAGTTTTAGGATAATGAAAAAGGAAAAGAACTAGGAAAGGAATGAAAATAGAAAATAAAAGAAAATATGGTTTATATGTTCTTAAGTTGGATAAAGAGAAAATGAAAGTAACAGAATTTTATTTTCTTAAGCCACATGAAAAAAAAAAAGATTTAGACAAAATTGCAATCTTGCCCTTTAATTATATAGAAGTTACTAGAAATAATGGACATTTTTGTTTTTTAAACAAAATAATGATACTCTTTCTTTCTTTTCTCCCCAAATATGAGAGGAAGATTTAAAAAAAAAAAAAAAAAAAACCATTTCCTATCTAATTCCATTTCTTTTCTTAAGTTTCTTTCCATAAAAACTAGAGAACACAAAATATGGTATTGATTCTTTCTTTTCTCCTCAAATTATAACTCAAGACCACACCCTAGATTTAAGAAAGAAAATACTATAATACCCCTCATTTACCATCTAAATTAAATTTAATTTGTTAACTTAATTTCTTCTTTTTAAACTCACTTTCCTTACTTCTCATTCTTTACCATCAACTAATAAATTACAATTAATTTGACATCGTTACCGAGTAGTTGTTTTTATAGCTTGAAGGGGGATATATGACCTAAAGCTTTTACTGCGAAAATGATATATGAGTCAAAAGGCAACAAAAAACTATTACCCCTAAAATATAGTCGCAACACAAGAATCATACACTATTAACTACAATATGATTATGGTCATTCGATTATATATTAACACTAATTTTTAACGGGAAGTTCGAGTTTGGATCGAATAAATGTTTTCTTTAATAGAACACGATTCAAACAAAAAACATTAGACACAACGTATAAATAATATTTTATGGTTCGAACGATTGAACAAGAACAACTTTTTATAACAATCAAATGAGCTACTACATCACCACATGTATGTGAAAATCTACAGAGAGAATGTTGATGTTCGATGGACCAAATCATAAACTATTACAATCAATATTAATCATGAAGTGAGACATTAACAAAAATCGTTAGCGCATATAAATAAATAAAATGATGGCCCGAAGGGGCGCATCACCATAAACGGTTACCACATAATTCATTTTCTGGTTCGAAATACCGAATAAGAAACTTTTACCATATAATTATTTTTATGCTTCGAATGTCCGAACGACCTGAACCATTACTATTACTTATCTTGAAACGAATGCTAAAACTACCATAAATCGTTACCATAATTTTTTCGAATATAATTTTTTTTCCTGCTGCATCGCGCTAGTCTCGTACTAGTTAAACAAAAATATATTTAAAATTAGTTAAAATAAAACTTAGCTAAAGAAACAACCAAGGGGCAGTTAAAGTGAAATAGACATTTCTTAACTAAGTGGTGTGCATATTTTTTGCGTGTGATTCTTCAAAATGTTTTGTTTTGCAAACCCTTATGTGATGGGGTTGTTTTTTCATAAAACATGGCTAATTATATACCACTTATTTAAAATTATGTGAGTTCTTTATATAAAACTCACTCTTCAGTGATCAGATCACGCAGAAGGTGAACAAGTCTAAAATGTTTTTAGGTTTTTTTTTTTTACCATTTCAATATTTTATGGCCCGATTTTTGACCAATCTCGTAATTCAGTTTGTTGCTACAAGAAATGACTTGCGTGTGGATGAACTACTTAACATCTGGCATGTGGTTGAACAACTGAACACTTTGTGCGATAGTCCGACCTAGCTATTATGAGCTCCATTGGCAACCTCTATATGACTTCTATTTCGGATTTCATGCGCTAAGAGAAATCAGGTGAGAATTAGTACTTTTGTCCGGATAGAAATGTATATGGAATAATAAGGAAAAATAGTTATTTACTGTTTACCCGAGATATTTATAGGGATGATTTTGGATAATAGGATGTTCTTTGATAACAAATTATTTTATCCGCTGGTTAAAAGGATGTTCTTTTTGGAGAGTATCTTTATTTGCCATATTTATATTTTTCTTGTCCTGCTCTATTTGTCGTATTCTGTTTTGTCTTTGACTGCACAACCTTTGACTTGATGACCTTAGGTCCGACCATCTAGCCGGACCCCGCCAACACATTCCAAACTAAAACACGGGCTATAAGATTTCGTCAAACACACTTTAAGCGAATAAACTTATCCAAGTAATATAATAAGCTTATATATCATTTTCAAAATAGTTACCAAGTAAAAGATAATCTAAAACAGTAAGTAAAAAGCCAATAAACGGATAAAAGTCCATGCTCATACTATTCATAGAGATCAACTCTTTTTGACTATGATTTCCATATGATAAATGATAAGGGTAAGTTAAAAATACGAAAAAACTATCTCGAACCAAAAACCAATAACAAATTTTAATTTATAAAAATCGTAAACCAATATATATATATATATGATCCGTTTCGGTTATACATAACCGGAGCCGACCCGAATCATGGTAGCCCTTTACTAGTTTTTAGTAATCGGTATTCATATTACCCTATCGAAACAACCGACTTGAATGTCTAGGGCTTTATATTTCTTAAAAGCATTCTCTCTCCCTCCAAAATCCCCTCACACATTCTAGGGTTAGGGTTTCATTCATTTCTCCCCTTTTCTACATGATCTCCGACCAATCTCCGATCAAAATTACCCCCGTAAAACCATGCCGTTATTCATCTCCGACGAAGAATACGCTCGCTGCTCCTACGATCCATCTCTAATCGCGCAAAAAGCCGATGCGTATATCAAAGAGCTTTACAATCAACTCGAAACCGAAAAAGCTCAATACGATGCGCAATCGATTACCGCTGAACAAACCTGCGCGCTTCTAGAACAGAAGTTTGTTTCGTTGAAATCGGAATTCGGTTCGCTTCAATCGCAGCATTCACAGCTTATTGCGAGTTTGGAAGAGCGGGTTTCGGAACTTTCGCAGATTCAAGCGGATAAACACCAGATTTATCTTCAATCGGTATAATTTTAATGTTAATTGCAATTGATAGTTTATTAGTTAAATTTGTTGTATATGATAGTTTATTGGGAACTGAGACGATTCAAAAATATACGTAATTCTGTGGTCATATACACAATAACAGTAGACTTTATGTTATTATGTAAAAACTTAAACTAGACATTTACGCTATGCCAACTGACACTACAGTTGCTGCTCTTTACCAAGGAAAGGAAATTTAAGCTGGAATTGTTTTTTGATTACCTTGCTGAAACTAGCTAGGCTATTATTAGTTTCCTTTATAAAAGCCGTTGGATTTTATTTTTTTATAAAGTGATTATTGCAAGGGGAAAGTGGATCGTTTTTGTCACCAAAAAGTTTGGAAACTACATAAAAACGCGAGACTAGTTTGAATGATGATAAAAGAATAAGGCCTTGCTAGTGTGGGTACATTAAACATTTATATGATTACGTATACTCTAATCGACATGTTTTTGTTACCTAAGTTGTTTAATTAATGGGAAAGCCTTGAATATGATGGGGTTTTATTAGCCTCGGTCATTAATTATTTATTAAAGATGATATCTGTTTTGAGCGTATATCACATGTATGTTCTCCTAGCAGTTATTTACAAGTTAGTTTTTTGTAGCTAATGTTGAATTGTATTGTTATATGTGAGTTTGTGCGATCCAGTTTAAAGTAGTCTTCGAAATCTATTAAGTTTAGTGCAATATGTTTTTACCACAAAATACTATGTCTTCCAGATGCTAAGGTACAAGAATCACGTAGACCGAGAAATATAGAGATAGATGGTAGATGAGATTGGTATTGTTGTTTATTTCATTTAGAATGCAACAAATTTATCACTGGCCTGAATGTTATTTCGTTTAAAAAAAGAATCCATGCAGTAGAGGTTTTTCTATAATATACTTTTTTGTATGTATATATTCACTCTGTAAATTATCAAAGCTGTACATTTTGTTAAATATTGTATCTTTCATTCATTTTTTACTTATTACCTTATATTACGATACTTATAATAAATGTGGAATTTAAATGTTACTAAAAAACCTTTTTAAAGTTTAATAATACTAATTAAATAACCATTTTTTTAGATTGGCAAGGATGGGGAGATTGAAAGGCTGTCACTCGAAGCTTCGGAGCTTCAAAAATCCAAAACTCAGTTTTTACAACTGATTGAGCATAAGGATTTAGAGATTAGTGAGAAGAACTCAAGCATCAAGGCGTATCTTGACAAGATTGTTGCATTAACTGACAATGCTTCTTCGAAAGAATCACGGATTAGTGAACTGGAGGCTGATCATGCACGCGTTCACAATTCATTAGCTCGTTTGTCTCAGGAGAAAGAATTAGTCGAGAGACATAATCTTTGGCTAAATGATGAGTTGACCGCCAAAGTCAACAGTTTCTTGGAACTCAGAAAAGTGCACAATGAACTAGAGGCAGACATGTCTTCTAAGCTTGCAGATCTTGAAAGAAAGTACAATGATACTTCCAGCTCGTTGAAGTGGAAAGACGATAGAGTCAAAGATCTGGAGTCAAAGCTAGAAGCCTTACAGAATGAATTGTGTTCATCTAAAGATACGGCTGCTGCAACTGAGGAGCGATTGTCTGCTGAGCTGGCCACTGTAAACAAGCTTGTTGAACTGTACAAGGAGAATTCAGATGAGTGGTCCAAGAAGTCAGGAGAGCTTGAGGGTGTTATCAAGGCTTTGGAAACACATGCAAGTCAAGTTGAAAAAGATTATAAAGAACAACTCGATAAGGAAACATCCGCAAGAATAGAATTTGAAAACAAAGCTGCACAGTTAAAAGAAAAGCTCGAGAAATGTGAAGCCGAATTGGAAAATTGCAGAAATGCAGACCAGAGTAATCTTCTACAGATGAGCAGTTTCAACACAAAAGCATATGGAAACCCTACCATGGATGGTGATAATGGTAACAATCTAATGCTTGTTCCCAGTGTTCCAGCGGGTATTTCTGGGACTGCACTGGCGGCTTCTCTTCTCAGGAATGGTTGGAGTTTAGTTAAAACGTATGAAAAATACCAAGAAACTGTTGATGCTCTGAGGCACGAACAAATGGGAAGAAAACAGTCTGAGTCCATACTACAACTTGTTGTGCATGAAATACAAGAGAAAGCTGATGTCATAATGGATGAAAGAGCAGAACACAACAGAATGGTGGAAGCATATAATATGTTAAATGAAAAATTGCAGCATTCTGTTTCTGAACAAACTGGTCTTGAGAGAACCATTCAGGAGTTGAAGGCTGAGTTAAAAAGACATGAACGTGACTATAATTTATCCCAAAAAGAAAATGTTGACCTTCAAAAACAAGTGACGGTTTTGTTGAAGGAATGTCGTGACATACAACTTCGATGTGGATCTGGTAATTATGATTCTCCCATTGAGCATATGAATGTTGATTCAGATGTTGTTGACGGTGTTTTCTCTGATCGGTTGTTGACATTCAAGGATATAAACGGATTAGTTGAGCAGAATGTCCAGCTTCGTGGCCTAGTTCGTCTTCTTACCGAACAGATCGAGACTAAAGAAGCGGAGTTAAAGGAGAATTTTGAAAAGGAGTTCCGAAAACATTCTAATGAAACTGCTTCTAAAGTTGATGCGGTTTTGGCTAGAGCCGAAGAGCAAGCGCAAATGATTGAATCACTTCATACTTCTGTTGCTATGTACAAGAAGTTATACGAAGAAGCGCATAAGCATCATCTTTCTCTTTCAGAGTCTCCAGATTCAGCACCAGTTGACCGAAGGAACAATGTCCAGCTTTTACTTGAAGATTCCCACGATGCTTCAAAAAGGGCACAAGATAAAGCTTATGAGCGGATAAAGCTTCTAGAAGAAGAGATGGCAGGGTTAAGAAGCGAAATCATTACATTAAGGTCACAACGTGACAAGTTGACATTAGAGTCAACTTTTGCACATGAGAAGTTAGACCGGTTTATGAAAGATTTTGATCATCAACGGGAACAAACAAATGGTATAATTTCAAGAAATGTCGAGTTCTCACAGCTGATAGTCGATTACCAAAGAAAGATCCGTGAAGCTTCAGAGTCTTTGCATGTTTCCGAAGATTTGTCACGGAAGTTAAATATGGAGGTCTCGGTATTAAGGCGTGAGAAGGAAATTTTAGTCAATTCTGAGAAACGAGCTTTTGAGGAAGTCCGTAGTATGTCAGAAAGACTACATCAGTTGCAGGCTACATTGAACACAATACAAAGTGCAGAGGAAGTACGAGAAGAAACGAGAAGTGCTCATCGTATGAGTCAAGATGATTATGTTAAACGCATTGAACGTGAATGGGCTGATGCTAAAAAGGAGCTTCAAGAAGAAAGGGATAATGTTCGAAAGCTTACACTGGAGCACGAATCAGCTATGCGGGAGTCCATGAAAAGAATCGAGGAGATGGGTAAAGAATTAGCTAATGCGTTGCGTGCTGTTTCTGATGCTAATTCTAGGGCTTCTGCTGCTGAAGAACGTTTATCTCATTTCGAGAAAATGAAGAGTTCTGTAATAAATGATGAAAATGCCCTTACTTCATCAAGTAAAGACGACATGGTTGGGTTAAAGGAAGAGGTTGAGAGATTGCGAGTAGAAGCTCAAAGTAACAAGGACCATATGTTGCAGTACAGAAGCTTAGCACAAGTGAATGAAGCTGCGTTATTACAAATGGAAGAATCACATGAAAAGTTTAAATCTGAGGCAGAGAAAGTGAAGAAATCCTTAGAAGATGAAGTTGCATCACTAAACGAGCAGGTAAATCAGCTTCAAGATGGTTATAATTTGAAGGCAAAAGAGGCAGCCTCTGCTGCTGAATCACAACAAGAAGCTCTAGCTTCTTCATTGGCTGAGATTTCTAGGTTGCGAGAAGAATGTACCACAAAAACGCTGCAAATCGAGGGTTTTGAGTCACAAATGTCAGCAATGAAAGATACTTTGGAGGAAGAACATAAAAGATGGCGTACTGCTCAAGATAATTACGAAAGGCAGGTTATACTGCAGTCTGAAACAATTCAAGAGTTGACCAAAACTTCACAAGAAATGGCTAAAATTCAAGAAAAAGCTTCTGAGCTTGAGAAGTTATCAGAAGTCTTAAAATTTGAGAATGGTGAGTTAAAGAGCAAGTGGGAGACGGAAAAGTTGATGCTAGAAGAAGCAAAAGATCAAGCCGAGAAAAAGTATAATGAGATTAACGAACAAAACAAGTTATTGCATGATCAGTTTGAAGCATTGCTCGTTAAGATGGGTTCTGGTTCTGGTGCACAATCTTCTGAAGATGGTGGACTACAGAATGTGGTGAAGTATCTAAGGCGTTCAAAAGAGATTGCAGAGACCGAGATTTCTTTGTTAAAGCAGGAAAAGCTTCGGTTACAGTCACAGCTCGAAAGTGCTGTAAAAGCAGAGTCAGCAGCTCAAGGATTACTTCGTGCTGAAAGAGAAAATTCCCGATCAGTGCATTTTACTGAAGGCGAGTTTAAAGCATTGCAGGTTCAGGTTCGTGAAATGAACTTGCTTCGTGAAAGCAATGTACAACTTAGAGAGGAAAACAAACATAATTTTGAAGAATGTCAAAAACTACGTCAGTTTACTCATAATGCTAAAACGGAAGTTGAGAATTTGGAAAAATTGCTTGGTGAAAGGCAAAATGAAGTGGAAGGTTGTAAGAGAGAGATCGAGATGCAAAAGAAGGAAAGGAAAGATCTAGAACAGAGGGTTAGTCAGCTGCTTGAGAAATTCAAAGATGTGGACGTTGAAGATTATAGTCGGATTCGAGGTGATGTTCAGCAGATGAATGTGAAACTATTAGAGAAAGATGAGCAGTTGGAGGAGATTAAGAAACTTGTTTCGGAGAAACAAGATTTGATTACACGGTTGGAACAGGATCTTTCTAGAAGCAAAGTGGAAATCGATGAACGTGAGTCAAAGATAAACAGTATCGTGCAAATGGAGACTACACTGAAAACAGATGTTGACAAGTACAAGAGAATTTCGCTTCAGTTTAAACGTAAGTCTGATAGCTTGGTAAAAGAGAAAGACGAGATTATGAAAAAGAATCAAGAACTTATTAAAGAGTTGGCCGATTTAAACACGAAGAGCAATAATGCAGGCACTGTTGGTGAACAAGCCGAGAAAGATTCAAAAATACAATTGCTGGTGAACACTGTAGAACGGCTTAGAAATGAGGTTAAAAGAGGTAAAGAAGAAGTTAAGATCGAGAGAGCAAAGAATGAGAAGACTGAAAAGGGAATTAGTGAATTACAGGAAAAGTTAAAAGCCGTAGATGAGTTGGAGAAACAGAAACAGGCTCGAACTGTTTCAGACGAAGTTGTAAAGATGAAGAATCCCCCTGAATCAGACGCCCCTCCTCCTGTTTCTGGTGACGGATTTGATGATCTTGCTGCTGCCACGTCCGCTGCTGATCCACTGCCAGTTGCTGCTGATCCACCGCCAGTTGCCGCTACAAGGGAGATGGTTGCTCCATCTGTATCTGCTACTGTGTCAGCAGCAGTTTCTACTGGTCAGAACATGGGAGAGAGGGCAAAACGGCCACTTACATCCAAACCGAACGTTGAACCACGTAAAGTTTCGCGACGGTTAGTTCGACGTAATTTGAAGCCAGAGCAACCAAAGGCCGATGTTGATATGTTAGAAACCGAAACTGTTGGAGTTAATATGCAGTCATCTGTACGGAAACGCCCTTCTGTTTCAGCAGAGGGACCGGAAGGATTACATAGCGGTGTTGATGTGGCAATACCTCTTGTTAAAAAATCGCGAGGTTTAGAACATACACAGGAGGGTGCTGAGGTTCAAAATGTCCAGGTAACTTCAGATGTTTCTGAAATTGTTCCGTCCATGATCGATGAGAATGAGGGAGATGAAATTCAAACTTTAAAGGACGAAGAGGAGGTCGAGACTGGCGATGAGCTGGCAGTGGAGGATCAAGCAGACATTCAGAATGATGAAGAGAATGTGAACATGCAAACCGAAACCGAGGTTTCTGAGGATCCACTGAAGGTTACTGAGGTTGAGCATGGACAATCACAGCAGGTAACTGGTGAAGGCGGAGATGAGCCTGAAGAAGGGGAACTGGTTTCGGATGCTATTATCGGTCAAGAAATGGGGGAAGCCCAATTTGTTGAGCAGCTGATTAGATCACCTTCACCAATGCCAGTTGAAGATGAAATGACGGAAGACATGCTAGGGGAAATGGAGGTCAGTTCTCCACTTTTAACAATGGAGGAAACTGAAGACAAGAATGAAGAAGGTGAAATCGAAGTAGAAGAAACGACTCCCGAGAGTTCAACAGATAAGCAAAACAATGACGGGAATGATGAAGCAGGATCCATGGCTGAAGTTGCCGCTAGTGATCACGTTCCAGCCACCACTACCACTACCACTGCTGTTATAGTCCCTCTACCTGTAATCGAGAAACCAACAAACACTTCTGTTATGGCTGAAACTACTACCACTGCTGCTATAGTCCCTCCACCAGTAGCCGAGAAACCAACTAACACTTCTGTTGTGGCTGAAACTAGTACTGTTAGTAGGGCCTCCACATCGGGGCCCACAGAAGTGAAACCAGAGGAAACAGTTGCTGAAACGGTTTCAACTACTATTAATTTGAATGAGAGAGCAAGGCAAAGGTCTCAGCAGAGATTGGCTGGAACACCACCCGCACCACCAATCGCTAGGGGTCGTGGAAGGGTGGTTGCACGTGGTCGTGCGCGTGGACGCACTGGCCGTGGTGGACAAACACCTGGCTCTCAATGTATGTCAAAAATTAACCTCAATTTGTTAGATTTTGTAGAGAAGTAACACTATAATGCTTACTTTTATTTGTGTCTTTATGGAATTGACAGGAATGTGATGTAAACTTTGACGCTTGGACCTGACGTTGACCTGCACGATCTCTTGATTGTCAGGTATTTATTCTCAAAATATTTAACTTGTTATATAAGTTTGTACTGTACCCGCTTGCTTTAAACTTGATTCCGTCAGTTACCATATTTCGGTTGCAGAAAGGTTGAGTAAATATGGAGTAAAATGCTAGAGAGGTCTTCTGGAGCTGGCGATAGAGAGGTTTGTCTCGGAAGTTTATATTTCTTTTATGCACTGGTGCTTAGATTTTATTTCTAATCAGCAATTCTTCCTGTTACAGGAATTTTTATTAATCGACTGTAGAAAGCACTGTTGATGATGGTCAAGTTCCGAGTTTCAAACGTAAAACTACATTTTCGGCCTTTGGAAGACATTTTTGGTACGGAACAGTAGGCTGCTGCGTGGCTTGTTAGTAGAAGATTTGGAGCTGAAGTATATGAGATTAGTTCCCTGTTATGTTTAAATCATATTTTTTTAGATACATGAATCGACCGCTATGAGTTTTGCGCTTCTTTTGCACTATTTTGCACATCCTACACTTAATTGCACTTCAAAACCTGCAACTTTTTTCTGTGAAGATGAATCTAAAAGATGTCTTTTGCGGTTTGTTGGTCTATTTATCGGAAATAGTTTGTTTTGGACCACATGTTTTCTTTTGTTATTGTATGTTGTTGATCCATTGAGTTAACGTAGTAACATGGTTTGAGTTTTGAGGAAGGTGGCGCATTGCAAATGGCCGCGATGTTGCATATGAGTTTCTTTTTTTCAGTTCAGATTGTTTGGAGGCTAATTTACTTGAGAAAACCAGATTTTAAACAATCGTTCATTTAGACTTTTCAAAAATCCGCGACTCTGGTTTACTTCATGAATCTTACTTCTGGTCTTCACTCTATTTGAATGGTTTCAAGTTTTCATTTGCTCAATAATGTTTAATTTGTAATGTCACTATGTCAGAGTCAAAATGTCAATCGTTTTATATACCCCAGTCGTCAAGCTTATGACGCATTAATGTTACGTTGCACATATCCATTGTTAATCTTCAATTTGTTAGATAATCCATGTAGGGAGGTCAAATGAATAAAAACACGATTTGGTTCTAGCAGGCCTCGGTTTTTCTTGAATGAACGTGTTTATAGATTTACACGCTTTTTACCGTTTATGAATGTGTTTATAGATTTACCAAGTAACTACTTATAGTCACATCGATAACATCAGTTATATGATCGTTCAATTTTTAACTAACTAAACTAAACATAAACATAAATAACGAATAAATAAAAAAAAGGAAAAAGAAAATGATATTTGTATGGTAATTATTTTGATTAAATAAAAAGTAGACATAATCATGAAATTACAACAAGAAGATCTTGATCCAAAGAGTTGAAGCCGATGAGAATCTCGAAAATAAGAATCTTAAGTGTTCACCACTCGACAGATCATTTGGTGGAATTATTTGACATCATCTTCTTAAACTCATCAAAATTAACATAACCATCACCATCCGAATCAACCGACTTAATCATACTAACACAATCACCAACACTACAATCCTCCCCCAACTGACTCAAAATCTGATGCAATTCCGTCGCTGAAATCAACCCATTCTTATTCAAATCATAAAGTTCAAACGCATCATGCAACTCTTTCATCCCACCATCATCATTTTCTCCACCATTTCCTTTACAAAATCTTGCAAACTCCTCCAAGTTAATGAAACCGTCACGGTCAGTATCGATATCCTCCATTATTCGGTTCACTTCATCTAAAGATGTATCGGATCCGAGTGACTTCATGACGTCCACGAGCTCGGTCGCGGATATCTTTCCGTCGTTGTTTGCGTCGAAACGGTTGAAGACTTGTTTTAGTTCGTCGGTGTTTGTTAGGTATAGTGACTGGTTTTTGTTTTCAGTCGCCATTGATGAAAATTTTGTGGGAAAAAAAGTGGAAATAATGTAGTAGGGATATAGTGGATTTGTTTGGATCGGAATTAATTGGTCAAATTAAGATGAATCATGACTAGTGTTTAGTTTGAGTAAAGTCAAAATAAATGGAATCATTTTTTTGTTTTATAGCAATTAACTTTCATTTTTCAATAGTTTATTATTAGAAGTATTTAATTGGTAATCAGAAACTTTAAAATATATTTTCTAGATTTATATCTTCTAAGTTGTGACAAAGATAGCTCTATTTAACTAAGCCAGGAAAAAGAAACTGATAGAGGCCAGATGAGTTAGAGTTAAACCTTAAATTTATGATCGGGATTCGAACTTAAATATAAAAATAAAAATATGTATGGTAAAATAGTTGGAGCTGAAATTTATTAGAGTAAAAAAACATAAAATAATGAGAAATGATATAAATACATATATATACACATATATATATATATATATATATATATATATATATATATATATATATATATATATATATATATATATATATATATATATATATATATATATTGTTTAAGCAACGGCTGACGTGCTAAACGATTTGGGGTGTTGGCTAATCGATACGAACTCCTGCGAGAGCAGTGCAAACCTACCAAGCTCTTGACGAGCCTAAGGTGACGTATGATTAGCGGTGGTGACGTAAGAGAGTGGGAAAACTTCTCTTGAACGTGTATGTGTGAGTGATGCAAATGATTGACAACTGACCCTTCTGACATTGATCAAAGGGGTATTTATAGGCTTGAGATTAGGGTTTCCATTTATGGGCCGTCACTTTATGACCCATAAATGGGTAAGTGACGTAAGCATGTGTGCTTGTGACGTCAGGTCAACCCGAGTCAAATTAAGCGTATACCGGGTAAAAGTTAGCGTTACCGGGCAGCCAGACCAACCGGGTAGGCTATGCCCGGTAACGGGGCTAAGCCATGGCGGATAGCGGGGTGAGTTACCCCGGTAACGGGGCTCAGTTGCTCGGGTAGCTCTAGGCGGTTTCCGGAGTCACTCGGACAGGGGCACATTATCTCGAGAGCGAGGCGTGTCCGAGGACTTTGGCGGTTGCTCGAGAACGACGCACAGATTCTTGGCGGTTGCTCGAGCAGGGGTTGTTTACCCCGGTGACGGGGCCAGGGTGTCCGAGGTTCCGAGGTCCTTGGCGGTTGCTCGAGAACGGCGCAGAGATCTTGGCGGTTGCTCGAGCAGGGGCTGTTTACCCCGGTGACGGGGCCAAGGTGTCCGAGGTTACCCGGTAACGGCCCTGAGATTCTCGGCAGCGGGCCTGAGATTCTCGGCGGCGGGGCTGTGTATCTCGGTAACGGGTCAGAAATTCTCGGCAGCGGGGCTTGCTATCCCGGTAACGGGGGTTTCCGAGTAGACTCGTGCTCGTGTCTTAGCCGCGTAGGTTTTGTGTTCGAGTCGTTTTCGGTTGTCGGACCACATACCTCAATATATATATATATATATATATATATATATATATATATATATAATTTAATTTATGCTTTCGAGGCTTATCGGGACTTATATTTTTCATAAGTCCGTCAAAACAAACAAGGCTTATGAAGTAACTTATCAAACACGATAAACTTAAGCCCCCATAATCCCCCAAAAGCCTCTCCGCCAAACACACCCATAATAGATGCAAAGTATGTAGATATAGCCACGGATGTTCAGTTGACCCACTAAAAAAAAATCTTTGGCTCTTAAAATAGTTTAGGGTTCAAAATCGGACCTACTCTTTTGTCCGTGGTGTTGAGACATCAAGTATTGCATGAGGCCTAGTCAAGTTATTCCTGAAATTAACGTTTTGTTAATGAAACATGATGGTCTAGGACCACAATCAATGCAGGGTTAAACATAAGTCATAGGATTACGGATCGTAAACAAAACAGACAATATTATGGTCATTGTATTTGTGAGTGTAGTTTTATATATTCTTTTACGGTAAAGTAAAAAAACGAACGAGATTGTTATGTTTTCTCACACATAGGATCTACTTTTACTTGAAGGATCCCAAACCACTTTTTAATGATGCAATAGAGTTCGAAATTTTTTATAAAATATTACTTATGAATCTTGAATAAAGGAATAGCTTTCATTCCGAATAAATTCTCTTTGAACACAAAGTAGACATTAGAGTTATAAAAAGTGAGATTTTTCTTCGAGGTTAAAAAGGTTTTTGTGTTATGAGTTAGACGGATGTGTTGCTGACATGACTTTTATTCAAGGCTAGTCTCGACTCTCGATAGCCTTTTTGTGGTATGAATCGACACCGGAATATTTCAGTTTGATTGGATGTTCTGATTAGAGTTACTACTAGTTCAACTGACGGATTCAAAATCGCATCATCCGATTGCACATAACATTTTACAGAAATTCAAATGTTTAGCAAATCAAATAAATAGTTAGCCAACAAATATAACGCTAACGATACAAGAATTCTTATTTCTTGTAACTGAAAAAGTTCTATAAAAATAAGACGATTTTATCTCATTTACCATGCTCTGCACTGCCCTTTTGACCTTTCTTGGGTATGATTCGGTTGTCATTTTGACCAAACAAAAAAATATTCAAAGAAGAATTCATCCTCTAAGAGCAATTTACATGTTCAAATAATTAGCATTTACAAAAAATCTAATAACACCAAGGAATCAAAGAATGGCTAAAAAAAACCCCACAAATACTTCAAAATTTCATACGCGCTTTCGTCTTAGATTTCTTCTATGAGACTGCCATGTCCACAAGATCAAGAATACCGAAAGCACCACACCAGCCGTTGACCACAAAATTACAAGCCATCTAGGCATCGGTGTTGGAAACAAACCTTATAAAAACAAAAGAAAAATTGTTAAAAACAGTTGATATTTGACTGTTTGAGGTCAGACCAGCAGTTTTTCGACCTAAGTAAAATCGAGCTACTAAGAACTTGTCATCACAAATTGCTTTATACCAACAGTTTTTGTAACAATGCTACACGTAAGACAATGTATGTGATAAATATTTATAGTTTGACTGAACTTAGAGCTCGGAAAGGTATTCTAAGTTTGACCTTTAAAGTCAAAGTAATGAAAAAGAACTCACCATGTCCAAACTTGATACAAATTAGGAGTTCAATGATACAGATAGCAAGTGAGATCCAACAAAAAGTTCCCACCTTTTTCACCGGTTTGCTGAAATTATATACAACCGGAGAAAATTAGTAGTTACACACTTGCACATATATAAAAATGGGTGAGAGAAAGAGAGGATTTACCGGTCTTGTAGGTAAGAATTGTACTCTCGAATTGTAGGGATTGCAATGAGCCACCAAAGGAGCAATCTATAAACAATGATTGGGTTTCGAGGGGGAACCCAAAGGCAAAACTTAAGGAAAAAGGTATTAAGTTCAACGGTTAAAAAGACGATGCAAAGGCTAAGAACTTGTATGAAACGCCATGGACCAAGAAGTGGATGCCATTCGTCTTTGTCCCAGTGGGCTGGCGTAAATTGACTCAACGTTCGCTTCACCTGTTACAAAGATGTGGTTAAACAAAAAACTGTTTTGATGATTAATTTTAAAATGAATCTTTTGACCTTAATGTTTTAGACAATTGATAAAAAGATGGACGTACTTTGCCCAATATATTCGGTTGGCGGCTTATTCCAACCCATTCATATGTTTTACCATCAAAATAACGAACGGTATGCATTCCTGCCCAGATACCTGCAATGTAAAGAAGGTTACAATTTTCAATACATAACATTAACCGGTTATTTTCAGCAAAGGCTGCGGTTTTCTAGTCCATTTGCCAAACTTCATGCAATTTATTAACAGATTAAGTTTTGTGGTTACTCACCAAACCAATTGCAGATTAATATATCAAGAACAATACTGTCCCACCAGCATTCGTTAAAATTCGGCAACATATGACGAAAAGTAAGCTGAAAAATGAAAGCAATGCATTAATTGTGAGAAGATTAAGATTTTGAATTAAAGGTCCTTGAACGGGTCTATTTGGGTTGTGTTTTGCCTCTAACGGGTCAAATAAATAAAAACCCTGAAAGAAGGATCAATCAAACAGGCTGAAAGTCCATCCAGTAGTTTTTATTCAAAACATTCAAAACATAATTAGCAAATCATTTATTTATAGTTTTCTTAAAAAACGGGAGTGCTATTGGGTCCATCAAATGACCCATTTGATCCGTTGACCCATATAAGAAAGTTAAAGTGTTTAATATCCAACCTCCATTAATTCAAATCCAATTGATAATACCCACAAAAGGGGTTGATTACGAATCATAATTGCTTTGCCCCACCAACCGAATATATGAGCAGGAACAAATTCATCAAAAAGTGTCTCCTGCAAAACTCGAAGCAAATTAATGTTAAAAAAAGACTTGTAGATTCACAAAAGTCAATTATAAAAACTTCTTTAGGGGACGGAAAAGAAATAAAAAAATGCAAAGATTGTGAAAGAAGAAATCATACATAAACGTTTATAAACCTGCTAGTTGGATTATCGGGCACATAAAGTCGACAATCAACACCATATGATCTCTCGGGAAGTTCTGCGAAAAGAAAAAAGATAAAATCAAGCCACGAAATAAACACCTTTTTGAAAGAAAAAAAAACGTAAAATGTAAATAACACAAAATATGTTACCAACACCAAGATCAGGGTGAAGATACTTCATAAACTGCCTCGCATTGTCACGAGTCTGATAAGAAAAGTCAACAATACTCGAATTAACAAGTTTACCCCCAAAAAGTTGAGAAGCAATCATGTTCAACAAAAATAAGAAAATGAAAAGAAAAAAATAACAAACCTGGAAAAGCAAAAATGTTAGAGCAACAAGATAAATAACAGCCATCCCATGAACTAATCGCCAAATTGCGGGATGTGGTCTAATTAGTAACCTGCAAGACCACGAGATTGATTCAAAATGACTAAAATACCTTTATATAGTAAATTAACTATTAAACCAAAGTAAATTGGGACAACCAACAGGAATCATGACTACTTTTCTAATGAATACAATTCGGATGAAACTTACGTAGAAGGAGCTTGCAATAAACAATAAGTCAGAAAAACCACAATCATTGCCCATATGCCCCTTCAATAAAGCAATAAACATTAAACTGTTTGTTTCAAGAATGAATGAAGTTTAGCAAACGAAATGCCACCAAATTAACAGACAAACACTCACCTTTTGACTGATGTAACAATATCAGCCGATGAACTACCTTCAGGATCAAGAGCTCCACTTGCCCAACTGAAAGCAAATTCCAAACGGGCTTTCAGAAATTCAAAGGCAAAAAATGCATAATCAACCAAAACAACGGTGTTTAATTCGATAAAGAAAAACGTGTACATTAATTTAGTAAGCAACAAAAGAAACTTACATCAAAAAGCATGCACCAATGAATAACAATGTAATTGTTCGCGGTTTATAAGCCCAAGCTGTCCATGGATCGAATTCATCATGATTAATATTCGACGTGCTCACTTCACCTTCACCGTTATATTGAACAACATTGTCTCTTATCCTTCCTCTCCTTTGACCATTACTCTCCATAATTCTAATTCTTGTCGACTTTCCTCGATCACTGAAAATGAGAAAAACTATACATTATTCGCTCGTAAAAGGTAAAACCAATAAGCTCAAATTCTACACATTATAAAAACATTCCCATTTCAATCCATTTCCCCCAAACAATCGAAAATTTGTCGATTTAGCTATTTGCCAGTTATAAACACATAGAAGACCTCTATTAAAATTCATAAAAATACAAAAAATCTTGAAAATTAAAAAAGAATATATCAATTCGACATAATTAAAATACCCATATAATAAAACCTAAAATCAAACACTAAAAACAAAAACTTGTCAACAAATTGTGACACAAAATCAACAACTCCCACTTAAAATTCCCATATCAAAAGAAAAAAAAAAAAAAAAAAAAAAAAAATCTCAGAAATTAATGCATGAAAAGGGATAAATAAACAAGGTACATATAGTTATTAAAAGTACAATACATATATATGTACAACAAAAATAAATAAAAAAAAATAATAAAAAAAAATGAAAAAGATTGAAACTTGATTACATAAAGATTAAGCCCTAGCCGCAAGATTGAAGCTTTAATGCGATCTGTGTAAGAAAGAAAGATTTTCAATGATGTGGGAAGAATTTGATTAAAATCAGGTCAGGGTTTTTTGAAATAATAATCGATTTATGGATGGGTGTGTGTGTATAGATATATATAGATATAGGATTTGTATGTATATGTTGGTAGGACAGAGAGAAAGAGAAAGAGAAAGAGAAAAACAGTGATATTGAGAAAGAAAAGTACGATGGTCCAGAGAGAGAATTACGAGTTATATGTCATGACGTCATATATTGTTGTATATCTAGTGTGTGTGTATTTTTTCACTGTGTGTTATTGAATTTTTTTACTTTATTTTTGATTTTTAGTATTTGATGTTATTATAGAGTATTGGTTGATTCGTGAGGCCGAAACAAAGTCTTGTAATATTAAGAGGTGTCCTGAAGAACGGTATACAATAGGGTCGGTGACGAAGGCGGGGGTTAAAGCGGCGTTTTAGTTTTGCCCAAAATGTGGGTTACTAGGCTAAAAATAATGTATTTGGCGGAAATAAGGTATTATTGAGACTCACGCTCATCAAAAAAAGGTGGACGCTTCCATATAAGGAATACGATAATCTAATGAGTATGATTCTTCATAATACCAAACAGTTATTGAATTGTTTTTCATTCTAAGATTGGTATCATTATAATTGATAAAAAGAAAATCGTAAAATAAATATTTGATCTTAATATATAGTTATACTTGGGGTGTAAACGAGACAGGGAAAGTTCAAGCTCGGCTAAAGTAGAGATCGGGTCATTTAAGTTATACAAAACTCGTGTTCGAGATTGGCTTGTTTCGAGTCTCACATACAAAGCTCGAGGCCCGTTCATGAGAAATTTTAGAAGCTCGAGCTTATTTATATAAAGAAAATATTTTATAATTACTTTATGAATATGTATAACTGATTTTGTTTTTATTATGTAACTATAAATATGTTAAAAGTATAATGTATTATTTTAAAATATTATAAATATAATTTATTTTATTAAATATTATATTTTATTATTTAAGACCTCATCTAGTTTCGTAAACTAAAATATATAGCTCAGACATAAGTTTATTTATTAAAAGAGCTAAGTTGGGTTTGAACTTTGTTTAAAGTATTTTAGATTTGTCTCAAATCAAACTCTTGTTAAGTTGAACTAAAATAACTTATAAATAGCTCGACTAATTTGCATCAAAACATAAAAAGATCATTCTAAATATATACCAATAATACTTGACCTACTACACTAATAATCTAAAGACACAATAGACTCTCCTTAACACCAATAGAGTACCCCACATAGGTACATAGGGTTATCTTCATCCATCATTGAATATAATTTAATACTATATTTGATATACGGATAATAATAATAATATTCTTTGCTTTATTCTTTTTCCATCTTTTCATCTACTTTTTATTTTGCTTTTAGAACCAAAAGAAGGAGGTGTATATTTTCATTTTCATGTCATGGGAAGTAGTTTCCATTTTGACTTTGTACTAAGTTAACTTTGTTGTTGGATGATATTATTTAAACAAAATGAGAGACTTATAAATGAACCTAATGTATTATATTATAATATATATATATTTTTTTTAAATATAATGCATAATAAACAATTATATAGTATATTAGGTTGTTGTTTTTATATCTAACAGTGAGATCCATATATCATTTATTTATTTTTTAATTTCTTTTTGAAAGACAAGTATAATGGTTTGGGTCACAAGGACATCCAATTGGGTATTATGTAACCCATGAACACACTCTCACAAGGAGGAATCTCACTTAACTCACAAGATGAGACCCTTGGAAGAGGCTTGAACTTGTGACAACCGTCACTCGTTCCGTCCGAGGTTAGTCTCGTATGTTTGTAGTTCGTTACCACTGCTATTTAATTTTTTTAAAATTTACCATATACTATTGTTGTGTGTTATGATATGTGATATATGTGTGATATTGTGTTATGTTTTAGGTGCACAAGTAGGTAGTTCCCCGATAGATGAGCTTCTAAATGACTTAACGATTAATCTCGTGTTTTATATTACTGTCTCTCGTTGTTACGTAACGTTGATAAAGTATCTAAGAGTGCACGTTTTCTATACTAAAACATTTTACGTAAATTATAGTCTCGAGTTACGTCTATCGGCATCTACGTGCCCGAGAACCACCCTTATTCCTTGTACGTGAAATTTGGGGTTGTGCATGCCTTGATTGCGCCACACCTCGCTACCAATGCGACGCAATGGGGATCGCAACATCCGGTTAGTGGTGTTTGTGGTTAGTTCGGGTGTTGAGCCTTGTGGGTTAACTCTGGAATGTAGTAGCTCGAACCTAGGGTCCCTAATACTCAGATTCTAACCTAATTCTAGCCCTCCATGGACGTATATATAGTACTTAATCAAACCCTAATTTCTTTTTCACTCCATTCCATTTGCCGTCACTTTACTCTCTTCACTCCAGTCGATCGCCCCTTTATTCCAGCCATCCTCTCCACTCTTTTGCAGCCTTTTGGTCGTTCATCATCATCATATCTCTCAAGCAGTGTAAGTTTGTAATTTCCTGTGGTGATTTCATTCTAAACCGAAACCCTAAAATGTTGTGTATGTGTTCTTGGTTGACAGCTGATCAAAGCAGTTTGATCCTTTGTGTGTGGTGTAATCCTCTTCTGGTTGTTGCGGGTATCATTTCACCATCATCGGTCGCCTTGTGTAAGTTTCCAACCGTTCACAATTCTTGATTCTCAGTCGATTACTCATCCATATTATCATCTGGTGTTTTCATGTTTAGGGTTTGTGTAGTGTGGTAAATTGTCGAGTGCTATACCGATTACATCATCAAAGTCAGCCACTAGTCGAGCAAGTCCATTTGATTCATCTTTCACACTAAGTAAGTATGCTTGTTTCGTCTATATTCCGATTCATGCAATATCAATTTTGTTATTCTTGGTTGAGATTGGAATCTTGTGTTTCGTTGTGATTTTGGTCTTTTGATTCATAGGTCGATTTCCACAAGTCATTAAGGTGACATTGATCGTCTTTATTTGTGGATTGAAGTCTCAGATCAAGAGCAAATCTAATCATTTCGATCTAGGGAATATTTGAAACCCTAATTTTGATCTTTTCAGTTGTCGTTGTTTTGGTTGTTTTTCATGTTTGTTGTGGTGATGACTTCTGATGTTTGACACCTCTTAACCTCTATTAACATGTTAAAATGGCACATACAAGTTCAATAACAAGATCGTCACTTAAAAGCCCTAATTCGTAAACTTATATATTGAAATGCAGAAACTTGCTGAAAGGAGTTTTGACCTGTTTTACTCGAACTATAACTTTGAAATGATTGTAAATTTGAATATGTGGTCTAAAAAATATAGTATATATATATATATATATATATATAATGTATACTAAAATATAATTTCAAATTCTTATAAAAGTTACTAAAATAAATATATATTGTTTCAAATTATTATAAAAGTTACTAATATCAATATATATTATTATAGTTAGTTTATTTATTAAAGTTATTATTTCAAGAGTTATAAATACTTAAAGAATTTTATAATTTAATATAAATATAATTCTTAAATAATTATAATTATTATCTTTTAATATTCTTTTTATTATTTGTAAGTTACAAAATTTATATATTAAATTATTTTAAAAATATATTAAATGGTGAATGACTTAAGTTATTTTATTCTAATAAATGGTTAAGATGTAATTTCTTAAAAAATATCTTAAAATCAAAAGAGGTTGAATGATTTATATAAGCATAGATATAGATAGTCATACTAGTCACATTGTTTTAAAAGGTGAAACACATACGATCATTATGCATCATGAATATATACACATTTGCCTATAATAGACTCGAAACGACGTCTAGAAGATTGTCATGATGTTGTTAAGCTTAAAAAGATTGCCGACATGGTTTTTGAGTAAATGAAATAAACATACAATAAGTGAGATCTAATCTAATGTTATAACTGTTAATTATAAGGGTTAAAGTTGTTAAGCATAATTTAATTTCTTTAAAATGTTTATTTTTAATAATAAACATTTTTTTCTTCATTTGAATACTTAAACTCTTTAAAGTTTTTAAAATGATTAATGTATTAATTAAAACAAAAAATTTTCTCACCAGTTTTACCGGCTACCTTTTTCTAGCAGTTTACTTAAGTAAACTCATAAACCCGGTTCATTTTACTTTGTGGGTTAAAGTCGTCGGAGCATAACCTATTTTACCAAAATGTTCATTTTATATAATGAACTTTTTTTTGTTCATTTGGATACCTTCCATAGTTCTTGAAACTTACCGGAGAAGACGACCGAAATCTCGCCAAAAATGAATCACACACACTATATAATATGTAATCTACAACTTCCGAGATTATAAAACATAACAACAATTCACTAGAAGTACACTTTAGATCAACTTTGTTTTAAAACAAAAAACCAATAACAATCTCGAACTCTAACTTTACCTTTCAACCTACAATCAATACCAATACTTAGATTCCTTGCAAATCACATGCGAACCAAATATAATTCTTAAATTAAATTTCAAATCAATGCAACTATGATAAACATAAATCGGATATAAAAACTCGAACTAAAACCCATTCCATCGAACTCTATTATTTCTCACAATTGAACTTTCGGATACACTTGAACTTCAGCGATTAAAACATGATGAAGAAAATTAACATTACAACAATGAATCAGACATAACTTTGATTTGTTGACTTTTTGTTTATTTCATAAATCTTATAAAATGTTGAAAACGAATTAATGTTTTTAAATTGATTGAGGGGTTATATTATATTACATGGGCTTAAACAATCTTTCTAATCAACTTGAACTTCTATGATCATAATCAAACGACTTCATGTTAGTTGATTTTTGTGTTCATAGTTAAAGTCAACATTTTGTGTAACAAACAATGAAATTGTTTAATTAATTTGGTATTTGAATTTTCTATTTTTTTAGTTGATTTAAAAAATTTAGATAGTTAATTAGCCGGTTTAAATAGTTCAAGTATTCAAATGAACAAAAAAACAACAATTAATTACCTAAAATGAATATTTGAAATTAAAAAAAATATATTATATTCTAACAACTTTAAGCTTAATTATAAACTTATTACTTATAATCACCACAATTAAAATAAATGTGCTTTTCACAAAAGTTATAGCATAAGATTCTTATTTTACCTTAAAAAAATTAAGTTGTACTAACTTATTAAATCAACTATTAAACTTATTTTCTCATTATTTTTGTTATTATGTATAGTACCGTGTTACAATTGTATTTTTCAATGAACACCTTCTTCAATTTGGCCATGACATCTTGAGTGATTAAGACATCCCCACCTATATACATTTTCACAACATTTACGTTTTTTACTCTTTTAGTAAGATTGATTCATATTACTTCCCAACTTACTATTATAAATGTAGCTTACACATCGGAACATATACTCAAAACAGAATTCAAAGATTCAAACCTCTCTAGATAATCGTAAAACCGATTGATAAAGATATGAGAAGGTAACACATTTTTTCACAAAAATGTAACCCACCGTTTTGATTGTAAATGAAACTAGTAACGAGTAAAAAATAACCTAGGAATCACAAATCTGAGATCCAATAAACATGGGGTCCAAATTCCAAGGTACCAAAACTATATCTAAATTAAGGAAACCACCAACCACGTTTTCATAACCCAATTGTCGTTTTTTTAACACGACATAGTCTGGTATCATAATTTATTAATTCATCGCAATTTTTAATTTATCAAATAATAACATTGTCGAAATGAAGATGTATGTTAAAGTGTGTTTTGGATGAATTTGTAACCCGATTCGATATTGAAGAGTAATTAGAGAAACAATCGTTTCGTTGCATTAGGGTTATCACGATTTTGAAGTTTATCATGTATATGACAAGTTGAATAAAGAGTTAAAAATTTTGAACATTTTTAAAAGATTAAAATAACAAGAAATCGAGATCTCATTTCTAACAACTAATTAAGCAATCATACCGACCGAATTGTATGACCATGTTTCTTCTTTATTATTAGATTTTGCTAATAATAATCCGTAAGATTATTGTTAATATTCAAATTTATCGGGTGACTATGACTCCTTGATTCATATGTGATTAATAGTTTAAACCTATATGATTTGACCTAAAATTGTCAAGTCAGTCTATTCCATATGTCATTATATCATGATTAAGGATTATTAGAGTGATTCAAAGTAACAATTTCTCTGAAAAAAACTATTTAGTCAAAGCATTCAAGACCTAATCAAACTTTAATCATTGATAAAAAATATAAAATAACAATTATCCTCAAACATAATCATGATCATTAATATTCATGATAGCACATAATTAAATAATAATTATTTATCAATAATTATTCTCAAACACCAATAACACAATTATTCAGAAAATAATGTTTCCAGATTAACTAATACCTACCCTTTGTTTTGAAAGTTTAATCTAAATTTGCATTTTCCATATCAGAATGTTATATTGATCAATGTCGATAAAAGATAACGAATGACTTGATCATTAGCATGTCTATTGTCTATTTTGTTACATGATAATTTATAATATGTTTTTATGTAGATTACAAAAATAATCTATGTGGTATATTTAAAATTATAATTTTTTGCTCTTTAAGTTAAAAAGTACATGGATACTTACTATAGTATTATCTACTAAGTTATTTAACGAGTAATTACTCATAGTGTCTAACCACATAATGTTGGGATTAGTGGACGAAATCGTGATTTAGAATAAAACGAGATTTGGGCCGAGATGAAACGATATTTTTCTTTTTTCTAATCTATCTTTTCCGTTTTAATGAACTAATTACTTTGAATCCGAATAATGATATATCCAAACTTTTGTGGTTTAATGGAAGAAGTATAACATATAGAAGTTAAAAACAAAAACAAAATCATAATCAAAACAAAGAATAAAAGAAAATAAAAAATAAAAATCATAGAAAAAGACATGAAAAAAAGAAGATGTTTGCTTACAGGTGGGTGTCTGTCACTAAAACTTATCTCAACGACAATATTACACCCAACACGGCAACACATGCAACTTAGGATTCTATTATATCTAGTTTCCGAATATGTAAAAACAATAAGTATAGGATTACGATAACAACAATCTTACGAAATAAATTACATAATTTATTAAATTTTTGTTGATGTATGGGATGATCACAAAACTACAGAGCGGTTATTCATATATAATAAAAGTAATAAAACATGTTTATATTACAAATTACGAGGGATTGAGTCATGATTTTCTATTAAGGAGACCGTAATAAGCGACGAAACTATAAATTCACATTTGAAAAAACATAGTCTTAAAAGGATTAGAAAAAAAAAATCAGTTTTAATCTTAATTTTGTTAGAATATACCAAAAGAGTTTTGGAATATTTTTTAAAAGATAACTTTTTATTTTATTTTTATTTGAGAAGAAAAAAAGGGTAGTGGTGGTCCAAAAGTAGTCAACAAGAATCGGGTCAATCTTCTTTTTTTATGACCCACCCACTTTTTAATATAATTCAAGATGCCTTCTCTTAAATCATGCATAAAATATATAATTTTTAATTCAAACAGCAATAGCATTCAATAATTTTTATTTGTTGTGTGTTAATTCAAAAATCAGAAGTAATCAGTGATCTTTTTATAAAAATCGTATATAGTTAGAGTAAATTATGTGAATGGTCTATATGGTCCTATCCAAATTTATGTAATGTTTTCTAAATCCAAAATATATGAAACCTTATTGTTGTCTCTCCAAATAAATTAAGTGAATGAAATTTGGATATGACATATGAATCACTAATATTAAGTACCGAAGACATCATGGAAGTCTTGCATATTATGAAGACTAATGACTATATATGAAATTTGGATGTAACATATGACCACTCACACAATTTATCATATATCAGTATTAGCTACGAGCATGATACATTTAATCAACCCAACTCGTTTTATACTTTTTTTTGTTTATATTTTCAAGAACCTACCTACATTCAACACCAAACAAATAGCTACCCAATTTTAAGCTTGAAACAACACAATTATTTATATATATTACTCTTACATAACTCTCGAATTCACATAGATTGTGAATTTATAAAGTGTTAAGTTACAAACTCTTTTGATACCAACGTAAGTATTAAATTAAATAAGCTAATACAACATGTGACCTAAATATGCTTAATGATGTATCCAAAAATATATATTGGGTAAAATGATACTTAATTTCTATAACATGATTATTTACATAATAAACAAGCATGTAAAAAAGTAAAAGACAAGTCAGGGTCGTCACTTAGTTTTCAAAAATGTTGGATAACAATCGAGAAAGAAGTCAAATGTTAAAAAAAAATTGTCATCATTTATTTTTTTATGTTCAAATTAAATTTGCATTCAATTTGAGCCAAAACCATTTTTTCACAATGGAATTGATTCTAAACAATACACATTCTCAACCATTCATTTCTTTTTCTAATAGTTATTGAACCACTTTATCGATAATCTGGTTTTTTAATCATAGACACATATCATTACATTAGGTAATATTTAGAAAACAATCTACATTCATTTTGTTCTTTTTTTTTTAGGTTGGATACATTTATGTTGTTTATTAGAAACTAGATTATTTTTCCCGTGCGTTGTGGCGAGACAAAATTTTATACGGTGTAAAATTAGTTGTGGAAACAAAAAAAGTTTAATTTAATGAATTGATTGTGTAAAAAAAACACAAATGAAAACGTTGCAAAGTAAATAACGTAATCTTAAAAGAAAGTTAAAACAAAAAATAATTAAATATTTGAAATTAAGACGTAATTAATTTATTAATTAGCGTAACCTAAAAGATAGTTAAAAAGGAAAATTTAACTCAAAGTAAAAGGGCTTAAACAAAAATTTAAGATAAATCAAAATAAATATGTATACACCTAAGTCATATAGTAACTAAAAACCAACAAATAATTGAAATAAAGATGTAATTAATTTATTTAATAGAATAACGTAAAAAGAGAAGGTAACCAATTTATTTTATAGTGTAACCCAAAAAAGAAGAAAAATAAAGAAAAATCAAAATGAATATGTATACAATTTATGTCATAGAGTAACTAAAAAACAACAAATGATTGAAATAAAGATGTAATTACTTTATTTAGTAGAATAACATAAAAAGAGAAATTAGACAATTTATTTTATAGCGTAAAACAAAAAAGAAACTCGAAATAAAAATAAAAAAATAATTTTTTTTATTGAAGCAGGCGGGTCAGCTGTTGGGAAGTGTTCATAAGAAGTTGTCAAATGTGTATATGATGCTGGAAGGAGGCAGCGTGTCTGTTTCACTGTTCATAAGAAGTTGTCAAATATATATATATATATATATATATAATATAACTTATGATCCCATAAGGGTGTTTGGTTTGCAAAAGGGAATGAGTATGAGTATTGGGATGAGTGTTCATAATCACAAATATGTTGTTAAAATTTAAGGTTGTAAACACCGAACATGACACATGACACTGGTGTACATGAGATAAAACCGCGACAAACCTAAGTAATCTAACCTTTTCATGAAGCTTAAGTTCTATGCTTCATAATTCTACATTTTATTTATTTATAACCAATTTCATCGACAATAATAACTATTATTAATAATTTAACTTTTCAAATTCAAATATAGTTGAAAAACACTTACTTAGAGACTCCGATGCTACAGTTGATGATAATATTAAAAGATAACAAATTCAGATTCTTAATTTTTGTGAATCAAAAAAAGTTAAAGTTTGGGAAACAACGAGTAGCATGATCACATGAGAAAGTGATAACAATGAGTTGGGAGTTGCCAAATTCTTAAAAATAGGACCACACGGTTCTTACCATAAATACTTAAAAGTGGTCCAATTTGATCACAATACTATTATGGTCAAAGGATATCAAACACTCAAATTACTATCTTTTTGCTCAATTTTTGTCCCCAAAATTAAGAAAACCAACAAAAAGTACTCTAATTATTTTGTTTCTCTAGTATTATGTTTGTTAGGATGTGAGTGTTTGAGAAAATGAGAGCTCATATTTCTCATCTTTCATACAAAAGTGGTCCTATTTGACACATCATAAGTTAATAATTCAAGTTTTCAGTTTGTGCATATTTGTCATATGTTGTACTTAAAGCATAACTTGAAAAGATTATGGTTTATGATTATTTAACGTGAACGTGAACGATGAATGACCTCTTTCGTTGTTTAACTAAAAAATGTGTCATTTGATAACTAATTTGATAGTTGAAAGACAGGCTCTCAAGATATATTGTTTGGCCTTCGTGTGTTCCTTGAACTTAGACGATAGCATGTGATGTTGCGACAAATGAAGCCGAAGAAACCAAGATTACATTATGATGATTGAAATCATTTGTCTCTTTTAAAATTAATCATTCTAGGAGCACACGATGTGGGGTTTTCATGTCATTTGGAACATAACATTAAATTCACATGGTGTTTAATTAAGGCAAAAAGATGGAAACACAATATGTGATTTCACATGTACAACTTTTACATGTTTGGAGTATCATTATAATACGAGTGATTACTCCTAATCCATCGTTAATAATCTCGATTCAACCCAATGAACACCCCTAGATAATAAGCTTATCGGAGTTATCAAAGAACCAAAAATTAATTTCTCAAAATTTCAAATCCCAAAAGCTTCATGTTCCATATTTTCTACAATTTGTTTGTCATACTATTTAAAGCAAGTAATTATAAACTAATTACTTACATTATATATACAACAATCATCGATTCATCGATCGACTCCTACTTCTAACAAAACAACAGGCATCCTTATCTTTTGCAAGATGGTCAAAATACTGAAACCAATCGATTTTAGTTGTGATTCTTCTTGCTTTTCTTAAGGATCATTGACATATTACCGATAAAATCACGGCCCGCATTGTTGCCACTTGTCAACTTATCTATAGCTTCAGCTGCAGCATCTTTTTCTGCTTGTTTCTTTGTTTGGCAAGGGCGGCCCATAATCTGCATGCCATTGAAGTCACAAATGCACTGAAACTGGTTGTTTGGTAACTGGGAGGTTCGGTAGATTGGAGCGGCATGCCCAGCTCGGACAAGTAATGTTTGGAGTTGACTTTTTGGATTTTCACCACCTGGTCCACTTTCTGTTCTTGAGACTGGTTGCGGTTGTAGCGGTGTTGGTACGGATGGAATATATGGTTTTGAATCAATATTATATAACACCTGGCGGTTGAATACAAATCTGCCTTGACATTTATCTTCAGGGAGAAGTAACCGAATGGCAGATATGAGCTCATGGTGGGTGTGTAAGTCCATTTTCGGATTCAGTAGCTGATGCATAAAAGTTTATAATATTTATCTAGAGAACAAATAAGATAAAATTGGCAAAATTGCATAAAAACTAACTTCATAATTTGATTTCTATTTGGGACAACTGATGTGTCGGTAACTTTGATCGTGCTGACATTTTTCTAACGTGGTAAATTAAAGCAGGTTAACTTATAAAATTACTTCTCAATAAAGGTTTGGAGACTTTGTTGTCCCAAATAGAAATCATATTAGAATACATTACCATTTATGCAAACAAAAATTTCGAAGAATAAATTTAAATGGAGAACGTACTTTAGACTGAAATAACTCATCAAGTTCACGTCTTATGCTTAAATACATTTCCGCTATTGCAGGTTCCATAAAGAACTCCAGATATCCTCCTAACATTTTCAAGTGGCCATCCTGTTTTATAAAAAAAACACATGGAGATATGATTGATTGATAGAAATTAAGATTTAAACCGGGCACTCCAACACTTTCTTGTCCATTATCAAAAAATATACAAGGCTATTTGCAATAAAAAAAAAAACAGATTTGGACAACAGTTCTTATTTTAGCTGCATTTTTGTTTTTGGCCTGTTTTGAGATAAAACATAACGTGAATAGATCCAATTACAAGTAAATGGAAGAGATGGTCTCACAATATCGCCTTTCAAAACGCTTCCACCAAATAGAAGCAGTACTGAATCAGACACGGCTGTAGAATCCCGAAGAAAAATGGAGTTGACTTTGACCTTTTCATTGAAGACCAGCCATGGGTACGGGATTTGGGAATCACGAGCATTAACCGAGTTCTATAGTAGCAATAACAAGAAAGAAAAAAGATCATATAAAAAAACTAACAAAATTCAAATACAAAACAAGTTAATAGACAGAAGAGCTTACAGAGTGTAGATGCACTTGACCGTCCTCCATTGTTTTTAGCGAAAACGACTTTCCATTGAGCTGGAAGTCATTTTTTTATAAGATGAGATATACATGAAGGAAATATCAGTTAACATAAATAAATTAAAAAAAAATAATTACTTACCACGACAGAACAAATACTAGGATACAAACCGTAGCAGATAACTGCCCGAATAAGATTTTGATCATAACTCCAACTGTTGTAAGTGGTTAAATTGCTATCGATAAGACCAGTATTAATTAGCAATGTATGATACTCCCTGCGTAGAGAATCAATAGCTTTCATTGATTGTGCAGATAGAAAATTTTTCCAGCAAAAGTCATGGCCAGAAAGCTGATATTCAGCTACTTTCCAACCCTCATACGCCTTTACAAGTGCAAGATGATCACTGTAACTGCCAGAAAACTGTGCTTTGGCTGCCTCTGCCAGCTGTAAAATAATAAGAAAGAATCAAATATATTACTCCGTAACTAATATCTAAACTACTATATTCTTTCTCTCACTGTATTTGACGGACTTACATCTTTCTTTTCTAAAGGTGACAAAAACGGATCTCTGACACTAAGACCAGCAGTAACTGTGAGTATGGGGTCAAGGCAATTAAGAATTGCACCAAGTATAAGCATTTTTCCGAGTTTCGGCTCCATTGGCAACATTGTCAAATAGCGACCTGTATTAAAAATACTATTATAAAAAAGTACTCCTACATATATATTAGTATGGAAAATACAAAACCACATACCTAATACTGTTAGATCTTCACTCTCGTCTAAAGCACCAATAATCTTGAGATACTCGATAGCGTTTTGAACGGCTAATAACTCGGGTGACTGTAAAGCCTTAGATAAGAAACCAGATATACTTCCAAGTTTTAAACTTTTAATTTGAAGACAAAGTGACTGCAGTGGAGTCCTCAGAATTTCTGGTAACTGATAATTTGCAAAAGCCTCATAGACACATCGAGGATATAGATGGTAACACTCTCCTGGCTGAACACGACCCGCACGTCCCCGTCTCTGTAAAAAATATATTACAAAAATCAAAATTATTAATATATATATCTCAACAATTTAGAAACTTTTATAAATTATAAATAGACTTTGGGCAACTTTACACTTGTTTGACCATTTGACCCATTTAACCAGGTTCCCCTTTTAGATAACTTTTTTTCTTTAAACCGTTTGATATCGAAAAAACAACTAAAATCAACCCAGTTATGAACTTACTTGCTTAGCAGAAACCTTGGATATCCACGAAGGAAGGAGACAAGGAGTATTATTTAGAGCATCATACGATGTTTCTTTGGCCTTTCCACAATCGATAACAAAAACCACATCATCAATCGTGATACTAGTTTCGGCGATATTTGTAGCCAAAACTATTTTCCTCACACCACCTTCTGGCTTATCAAATATTATCCTCTGTATGCGTAGTAAAAAAAAGTTTAAGGGAAAAAAACTCGAACAATAATAATAATAACAAAGTATAACATTGCGCACGGGCACACCTGCTCTGAGCTAGCCATAGAACCATGGCATGCAAGCAGCAAAACACGAGCTGGGTCTCCTAAAAGGGGATGGGATTGTAGTTTTTCCTTAAGAGAACTTATGTCATCCCACCCGGTCATAAATACTAAAATAGCCCCAGGTTTTTCAGTCTCGCATATACTGCATATTAAGAATTGTATGAGGTTGAAACCTAAGCTGTCGGGATTCCAACAGAACATAGAATCCCGTGTCTGTTGGCTGTAGTTTCTGAAGTCAGTAGATCCAAGTGCAACCTATTTTCATTTTCCAAAATAGAGCATTGGTACATGAAGGTATTAAATGATGTGAAGTAAAAAAATTTACCTCAACAGCCAAGGCAATTTGGCTTTTACGCTTTTTTACAAATTGTTTATTTGATTTCCATATTCTGTCTTGACCGAAATCATCAATTTGATTTTCTGCAGTCAATCTGTATCTGGTTTTTTCTAAAAGATCTTCAAGGAAGTGTGTACGCACAGGGTGAGTAAAACCCTACAGAAAATGAAATATAAAGTCACTTACAAGGGAAAAAATCTCCTAAAATCATTTTATTCAAATAATCATATTATTATTGAAAAAATACAACTATGGTAAGCATACTTGACAGATTAAAAAGTAATAATAAAATCAAATATTTTAAATAAAGTTTTTTGGCCAACCCATTTTGCCAGTTCTAACAGAAACTAAGTATTACCGGAATTTGGACCACAGGAATGCCACCGAAGTAGGTAGAAAAAAGATTTGCATCCAGAGTGGCACTCATCAAAACAACCCTTAAATCTGGTCGGCGAGGAAGTAGTTCTTTCAGAACAATAAGCAGAAAATCTGTCAAAAAACAAGCATCGTTAAGACTACACTTTATATATCCAGAATAATTTTTGATTAATTTGACATTATTTACCTTCATTCATGCCACGTTCGTGAATCTCGTCTATAATAACATGAGTAACACCCTTTAAGGTCCTATCAACCAGTAATCTTCTCAGCAAAATTCCTGTAGTGCAAAATAGCAGTCGGGTATCTCTTCCTTTTATACCCTCTAACCGAACTTTATATCCAACCTTCAAAAAAAAAAAAACATTTTTAATTAAAAATAATTATAAGGTCAAAGTAAATCAAAGATTGGTAGAGTAGTAATTACAGTTTCACCCAACTTCTCCCCTCTCTCGGTGGCAATTCTTTCAGATACAGACATAGCAGATATCCGGCGAGGTTGAGTACATATAATACTACATGCGGCCCCACGTAAAGAATCAATTTCTGATTCTAATATAAACTGAGGAATTTGGGTTGTTTTTCCACAACCAGTTTCGCCTGAGATGATAACAACCTATAAAAGCATATTATTTCAATATGCATCAAAATGATATTATGTAACTGGAAAAAACAGATAATCTTATGAAATACCTGATTCTGTGAAACGGCGGTTAATATTGCATCTTTCTCTTTATAGGCTGGAAGACTCTTACGAAACTGTAGCATCCTCCAACCATCTGAAGATTCCTATAACAAATGAAGATTTTTCATAATAGTATTTGTACTTTAGTACATATTGCCCGATGCTATGAGCAATATTTAACAAAATAAATAGTCCTTCAAATTATTATCATATCTAGAAAGAACCTGCCATGCTCGTTGTTCAGTGTCGAGTTGCAAACTTCTTCGCCAAAGGACTTGCTCCATTGCCACCTGGGTTTGTGAAGTTGGCTCCGGTAGGTCAAATAATAATTCATCATTAACGTTGCTACTTGTTCTTGAAAACAAGCTATTACGAGAGCTGTTCATATTCTTAGCCTTATAAGAAAGGTATTCCTTCAAATGAGCAGCAACTCTTTTTTGCAACTCACAGGGCAATGACACCTGTTATTTCTCAAGACTTTTAGTATAATATATATGATCATAAATGTGACACTGGTTAAATACGGGTTCAGGGTTAAAAAACTACCTCCCTCTGTGGCCGTTTATCATCTAGATCAAAACGATAGTTTGGCAAAGGAACCTTGCTAATAACAAGCACTTTGGCATACAAATGGCTGCCAAGAATTAAAGCGATATAAGTAGTTATTTAGTAAAAGTGCAACCCGAAGGAACTTTTAACATGACGATGATGCTAAAAATAACAATAACGATAATAATAACAATAATAATAATACCTATGCAAACCCATTCTATTTGCGAGGGCTGCTATTTGGTCATAATCACGTCTGTCCTTTTTTTCCCTTGAGACCAGCTCTTGTTTATCCTTGCTCTGCACTAGTGTCGTTAGCTTCCACTTCCAAGAATCTATATCAGATGTGAAAGCACCCTGGAATTATCACAAATAAATAAATATTAACATAGACAGCAAAATAATGTAAGCAGACATTCTCTCAAATAGTTATTAGGCGGATATGAACCATATTTACAATGCTTAAAAGAATGAGAAAATATCTACAATGGAACAATAAAATCAAAGTGTTCAGAAATATTACTAACGACTTAACGAGCATATGTAAACGAATCCTTGGAACATATCAATATCAGGATTCAAATTTGATTGCCTATTTCATCAATGTCATTATACATATATGGAAGTCCAGTAACCTCATTATATCTTTAAAACGACATTTTCAAAATCATATGATTAATGATTCGAACCATACACGGCATTTCAATTCACATGGAAACTCAAAAGAAATCATAAAAGAATCACAATCCAACTGAAATGACGAGGTATAGCCAAAAATATGTTATATTATCTGAAACCAAACAAACACGTTTCGGTTTACACTTTGTAGGGTAAAACTGGCCATTTAGGGACGAAACCACCGTTTATAATTAATATTCTTTTTCAATACTCGGGTATCAAAAAGTAACCAAAAAGCTCATTGTGATATTTCTATGTTTTGGAAAAACATAGTTTGTTACGTTTAAACACTAATATTATTAGATGGAGATAAGCGGCGAGGCACTTTTTTGCAGTTAGATATTTTCAGAACGTAGACAATCGAATTAGTTAAACTTTAGTATGTGTATGTATAAGTGTTCACAATGAGCTTTTGATAACTTTTTGTGCTTATATCACAATAAGCTTTTTGATTACTTTTTGAAGGACTAGGGTTCGAATTCGACTATGTCCTTTTTACTTTAGTTGCTCTATTACGTTAAGTTAGATTAATTTTACTTTTTACTGTTAGATGTACGTAAATGACTTGAACAAAATTCTCACCGTTTTAAAGTTTAGACTATGTCATCGAATATTGCACTAATCACTAGTGCATCAATAAGCGATTATTATGTAAACAATTTAACGTTTGCTGCTTTAATAAATATAGTTTTCTTTGATCACAGATCGACAGTAAAAGACTACGACTACAAGCCAAGCCGGAAGCTACTCGCTTCTATTCTCGTTGGGATTGGATATGGATAGGAAGAACTGGACGACCAAATACAAGCACTGACTTCCAAAAATAGATATATAGTAAAATTTAATGTGACTTCTAATGCTAACAAGTCTAGTGTAAATATATTTAATTACTAAATTTTCGAGTTCAACTTTTACAATATATATGATTCGTGCCAGATACAATTCTATGTATTCCCTTATTGCCTTTTATTTTCGCTATATCAGCATAACATCTATTTATGCTTCACAATCATATTTTCATATTTTAGTTTTTACAAGTTTTCCTTTTATCAAATTCGGAAAATGACACATATCACGCTACACCACACCATCACAACTATGCATATATCTTAAAATCACCTATTTCCTTGACCAACATTAAGAATTTACACGAATTTCTCAGCATTATAACCAAAACTTTTACATAATTATTAAATCTAATATAAGTATGAAAAGTAATCAAAATCTCATTATGAACGCTTATAGTTATACATACATACCTCTACACACACATACACATACTAAAGTTTAACTAATTCGACTGTCTACGTTCCACTGAAAATATCCAACAGCAAAAAAGTGCCTCCACCGCTTAACTCCACCTAATATTAGCGTTTAAATGTAACAAACTGTATATGGCCACCTCATAACATCAAAGGAGATAACTATATTAAAACCACAAAAGCGGATATAATCATATGAACCTTATGTATCAAATGCGCTCTATCGATAAAGTAGGCAAAATTTCAGTTATCTGTTAACTACTTAACCAATGCAATAACATACTTAGTTTCTATTATTGATTAAATTACTTAAAAATAGCAGGCAGTGATTCTGTGCCCTAAAATAAAGCTCACCGGGTGAAACGAAAGCCCGGCGACTTCGGCCGAGACGCCGTTAACCTGTGAATTAACAAATGAATTGTTGGGGACAATAGTAGCAGGGGAAGTGTATGTAGGTGAAGTGATGACGGAGCGGAGACGGTGATGAGGTGGCACGTAAACGGAGCCGTACGAAGACGGCTGAGGTGTGTCTTTCATCGCCGTAAACGGTGGTGAATTGGTGTAACGGAAAATCGAGTTACGACGGCGATGGTGGTTGTAGTATAGTTAATTTGGGGGATTTGCTGAAGAGGGTTTGGGTTTGGAGTTTGTAGTTTGTACTTTTGTCCCCAAAAAATACTAGAGCTACTAAAATTATATATCCGATTTTATAGTCACGACACCATAAATACAACATAGTTTTCATAATTTCTTAAATTCATGAATGAAAATAAATGTCTGAACATTATTTTATTAAATAATTCTAATGTACTCCCATAGCTACTATTTAATTAGTTTGGTTATTAATAAATATTTTGAAAGTTCAAAACAAAAAAATTCATACTAATATTATTTACTCAAACTCAACACATAAATCTTTATATATTTTAAAATTTATTTGTCATAATTTATTTCTTACAAATGAATAAAGCAAAAGAGGAAAATAATATTTTTTGAAAAAAATGAAATCTCCTTGTTATTTAGATCGTTTAAAAAAATTTGAATCTGTTAATATTATATATAAATTTTAATTTAAAATCTCGTTATTTTAAGCTTAAACTAACTTATGATTTTTTTGATAAGTGTTACATACGTTATATATATATATATATATATATATATATATATATATATATTTACATTGATTTAAAAAGGTAAAGAAAAAAAGTCAATGGTTTGAATAGTTATGATTAATTTACATGAAAATAACTAAATAAATTATAAAAATGAAAAATAAGTGATAGAAAAGTTTTTATCATGTTAGTTTACGAAGAAAAAAATACTACATTTTCCCCTTTTATCGTACTTTGCTTGTTATAATATTTTCACTAACATTTTATTAATATTCATTAATATTGTTGAAAGCACTTGTTTTCTAATATAGAGATATTGTTTTTGTTAAATTTTACATTCAATTATTTGTTATTGTTTTTATGCAATTTAGCTAGTTTAATATCATTAAAAATGATAAGAGGAACCAAAAGATAAAAGAAAAAAAAGTTAAAAAATAAAAATGTTCATATTATTTTTCAAACAGTCTTACTGATTATGTTTTCAGATTTCAGATACTCTCTCTTATCATTCATAACTGGTTTTCAGATTTTAGACTTAAGTATTCAGAAAAAACAAAAGACCTTAAGTATTAATAATGACTAATACCTACTTATTATTGAAGAATTTGTTTCTATATATTAATCACTCTCTATTATGTATATTTCTAACTTTGTACGATATGAGAATTTAATATTATTCATACTTTTATTCATGTTAAATTTATCATGTTACTTTTATATATGTTGAAAATAAATGGGGAAATTGATTTGATAAACTATTTCGTTTAATTGGTAAAAAGAAATAACTAATTGACAAATTTATTAAAAATTAAGGATTAAATAGAATTTATAAAGTATTTAAAATGTATCGGTCAATTTAAAGGTTTTCTCCAAATTATTTTTCTTATATATATATATATATTAGATTATTGTACCGCGATAGCGCGGACAAAGATAAAGTTTGACTCGTAAATTTTGGTTTATGTAGATTTTAAGTTATTATGAGAAAATAATGTTATACGTATAATAACATATATACGTTTACCTTTATACATATGTTGTTTACAATTAAAATAATATATATAGTTTTACGTTTATACACATGTTTTGATATTTTTATGATAATATTTTAGAATAACAATATGGTAAATCATAGTCTAAATTGAGCGATTTATAAGTAAAATAAACTTATGTTTTTTTATTTCAGTGGAGATGTAAATAAAAGAAAAAATGTAATTATGTATTGTAAGAGGGTGTAAAATAGAAATAGTCTTTGATGACATCATCAATCTGATCTAACGGTTGAAATCAAAGAAGATAATCCATCCAAGAGACCATACTTCGCCATGTGGCATTTAAGGCTCCTCTTTTATTATATATTAAAGATTAAATATATATAATATCTTAATATATCGTAATATATATATATATATATATATATATATATATATATATATATATATATATATATCAATTCAATGTATTTTAAATATCATATGAATTACATATATTACATTGTATTATATATTATATATAATATAAAGGCAAATTGGTAAGACCACCTTTATTATAGATTTATAAAAAAATATTTTATACATCAAAATTCATCAAAATTAGATATATGTTTTATTTATTGTTTTCCTTTTAGAAAAATGTATGTCTCGTTCAAAATTTCAAATAAAGGAATAAAATATCGGCATCAAGTAAGATCACTTGAAGAAGTCAATAACAATGAAGAAGATCAAGTTTTTTATGGTGACGGGTCGACTTCAAGTCAAACCCAAATACATGTCGACACCTTGAATGAGAACGAGGTTTGTTTTTTGCACCACCAATAATGTTTAATGGTTTAATATAAATAAATTAAAAGATACATTTTTTTTTTTCATGTTTGTTTATTTGTTTATTATCATTTTAATAGTTTTTTTTGTAACTTTTCATTTTATTAATATTTTCTCTATTTTGCATAAAAATAAGCATCCTATATTTTGTTATATATATAATGAAAAGTTTATGCAATAACCCAATTTTTGGTATAAATTGTGAGATCTATATAAAAAAGTCTTACTTACATTTGTTTAGTTCATTCACATTTTAACCCTTTTCAAAATTAAAAATATTTTAAAGATAACAAAATAAAAATTAATAATTTCATGTAGATTCCCGTGATTTTTTTTTATCCGCATATGAATAGTTATCATTTGCGAAAAAATATTAACTCGTGAACAATTTTAAATACACATTAATTCATATATATATTTTTTTATGTTTTGATTTATACTTTTACCATATTCTTAAAATATGATAGTTTTACAAACATAATCACATGTAAATTAACATTTTTTTATATATACATCATAGTTGTTACATGTGTGTACATATATAAGCTTACATTTCTCATGAATTAATTTTTAATTTCTTACAACTTTGATATATTTTAGATATATTTGTTTTCATCATTTTAATTATTTACGAGAGTAAAATAAGTTTCTTATATGACATCTTTTTGACAACTAAGCATAGGGTGGTCAACGTCTCTGATTTTGCATACACATTTTGATTGATTTTTGACAAATTAAATTATTTTTTGAAAGACAATCTCAGGGGCTAACACCTTCGTTGTAATTATACTTAATAAGTCATTTATCAAAAAGAAAAAAAAAATGTATATTATTATTATTATTATCATCATCATTTTAGTAACATTTCTCACATTTATTATGACGACGGTCAAATAAAATATCAAAATCACATACCTTTTTGTGAATAGAATGTTATTAACATCATAAAACGACAATTAATGTGTTTGTATCCTTTTTAGAATATTGGTCAATAACTGCCAATATTTTCGTATTCTCGGTATTCATTGACTTTTACTATTCCAAAAAAACAAGTTACTTTTTTTTTCTTCTTTTTTTAGTTCGATGTTCTTCACATGGTATGCCAAACATATTTCCAGAAACGTGTGTAAATAATCTAATACACCAAATGAAAAAGTTTTATTATCATAGTATATGTTACACATGTTATGGTTTCTCCATGTCAACTACTAGTAACCTTTTGTCTATATATTATGTCGAATATATGGAAGGCCACCAAATAATGGAGAATTTCAAATTTACCCCTATTAACCTACATAAATATCATATTTATCCGTTTAAACTTGATAATATCATATTTACCCTTCTTAAATTCAAAAATATCAAATAACTCCAAATTAATAATTTTATCCTAATTAAAACTCCAAAATCATTAGTAATTATCCAAAAATTAGTAAATCAAACTAGTTGCTTTAGTTTATTTGGCTAGTCGCACTCGCACCTATATAACATTTAATCCAAAAAATATCAAAATTGCTTGTGTAGTAAAAGTGTAAAATGAGTTTGGGTTCGTTTGAGCCCACATACTAGTCCAACAAAAGCCCAATTTGAGTCTAATATATATTCAGTTATTTTAAAGTAGTCGAGTCCAAAGTTTAAAAATAACAAAAATTTACAAAATTATGGTTTATCTTGATAAAAATTTTCGTAAATAAGCTTAAAAAGTTGCATAAATCATTTAAGTTTAAAAATTTATTGCGCTTTTCGTCCCTAATTTTAATTTGCATCGGTATTTGGGGCAAACCTTAAGGACCAAATCCGTAACTGAGGACAAACTTTAGGGACAAAATCCGTATTTGTAGCAAATCTTAGGGACGAAAAAGACAATTAGTTTCTAAAAGTTGATGGTTTATGTAACTTTTTAAACTTAGAGACGAAATTCGTAATTTAAGATAAACCTTAGGGACGATTTTTGTAATCAACTATTTGTATTATAAAGAAAATGAATTTTATACTTTCTTTAATTTCAAGCCAATTTTTAGTAGTATGTTATAAACAAGTATGTAGATATCCGCGCTTCGCTGCGGTCCTAAAGTTTTTATTTATTTAGATGTGGTGACTCCGATCCAAATATATTGACTACGAGTATCCGTAGCAGTGAGGTTCGAACCCTCGCTTGTTGGTTTCATACCCTTGTCTCTAACCATTCCCACAACATTCTGTTTTGTTTCAAATTCAAGTAAACATTAAATTTATTAAAGAATTTTGTGAATAAAGAAATAAATAACTAACAAGGGGAAGGATCGAACTCTCGCCTCTTCAGTTAAATAGCCATAGAGTTAACCATTTCAGTAGCAGAATGTTTTGTAATATATTTTAGTAAGTATTATATATAAACAAAAAAAATTAAAAATTTCAGCCTGATTTTGTTGACTTGAGCCCTACTTCCCTCGAAAAACCTCATCACTGAAATTCAAGCTCTAACCCATTTCTTAGTCACCGGGTTGAGCGCACCTTTGGTGAAAAGGTGCTATATTATTTTTTATTGTGTAAAATGACGATTTTGTCTAGTAAAACGACAATTACGTTTTGATAAATGTATAGTATAGTAATAATGTATTTTTTAATTCTTTACATGATTGAAAAGAATTAAATTTTATGAAAACATACCCGTTTTTCCATGTTCGAGGAAAGGCTCGGGCTCGGCGTTTTAAAGCCCGACCCGTTCCTACCTATTATTTGTTCTTATTTAACAGGTTATTTTACATGTTAGAGTAAATAAAATCTTGTTGTGAATAATTAACATCATTTCTTTCTGCAGTGTGATCCTAACATTCAAACTTCATCTGCTAAGGCAAAATCCGATGCTTTGTTCGAATCAACACTAGAACATTTGAAAGGTAATGCAACATTTTCGATGTTACATTTGTTTAAAGAAGTCTTTCGGGTTTAATACATGTCTTTTTCTTCAATACAGTTCTCGGCCCTTCGTTCTCACTTAGTTTGTTTGAAGATGGCTTCACAATTGGACATACCGAAGAGGTTAACATCGTTAGATTGCAAGTTTAAGAACACTTATATATTCTTCGGTCAAATTAAAATGGCACTCGCTTGTTAAATTTTGCAGTTCTTTCAATGCATTCCAGAGAACTTGTATCCATACAACATGGACACACAAAAGATTTTGACTGTAAGCACTATAATTATTACATGTTTAAGCAACAAAAAAAAAGAGGACTTTTAAAACTTTACGTTTCACGAATTGAATTATATTTTGTGTATTTATGTAACAGGATATCGAGTATGGGCGCTTACCTACTGGTATTTTACATGACGGTATGCCAGGCAAGTTCGTGAATGGAACCGTTCTTTGTGAGGTGAACTATTTCTCTTTGCAACTAGTATCCACATTTTTGAGTAATTCTTATAAAATGTTATTCTTTATGATAATATATTGTACGTAACAAGACTAACAATACAAGATATGACGTTTACCATATGTGTCCCTGAAAGGCGATATCAGTCACTATTGTTTTTTGTTAAAAGCGTATCTTAGAGTTATGGGTCTTGTGACACAATTATTCGGGTTCAGTATAGTTTAGTGACAATTTTTTTTTCTTTTTCGTTCACTAAAAACATGTATCGAAAAATGCCATCTCTTCTAGTGTGTCATAGAAAATTGATAACAAGAAGCAGCATTTGTTTTGTGCAGGTCCGGGACTTCCGTGTTTTTATGGAACTCCCTGTTACTAATACAATCCCCTTAAAAATGGGATTGGACAATGTTCTCGAGGACATGTCATCAATGTCTAGAGATTTTTCCTATGAAGATAGATTGGTATGTACAGCAATGATTATGTATACCGAGCTACATAACATTTTCTTTTGTGATCCTATAGCTAACTTGTTTCTTTAACATTTCAGAAATTTGAATCGCGTGTTCTAAACGCCATGTATCCTAACCTTAACTTGGATCCAACCATAACGTTTGATTTTTGCAAAAAAACTACTCCTGTGGTAATACTAAATAAAGAACAACGTACATATTTTAGGATTATTTCCATTGTCTTCAAATTATGTTAAATTTCGTAATTTTGTTTGAATATTTTAATTTGCAGATCGATCTAGGTATCGAGCGAGGACCTAAGAGAAGAAAGGTGGACATGCCGACTCCTTCTTTTTCCGTCCTTGAAAGGCTTTACAGTATTGGCATGATGAGTAGGAGGTGAGCGAAAACGAAACTAATCTATCATAAAAAAAATATGATTTACTGTTGTTATGTGACTGTGAAGGAATTTTAGCGAAAACTTTTATTTACCTATTTGGTTTAGGCATAGGGTTGCTGAAAGGAGACCCATGGAGTTCCAGGCTATTATGACCCCGATTCCTACACCATATCTGGTAGCTACTCTTTTAAGTGAAGAGGAACCGAGGGACTCGTGAAGTGAGCTTTTATAGTTTATATGTGTTTAACAACCTTTTTTGTTCGTGTCTTTGGATTCTGTTGAACTTATTTGAGATTATGATATGACTTAAAAGTAAAATGGATGTTTTTAGTTTTATTTACCTTGGTGTCTGATTATATAACAAAAGGTCTTTAACCGGATTTTTTTTTGTTAAAACTATAATTGAATGTATTATATTAAAAACTAGCAAGAAGCGAGATGATTTGAAAACCACCCGACAAGAAACACTTTTTATGTAGTTTAGTTAATATTAGAATTGCGAGAACTCTTGAATAACTTACAATAACTACTAGCAAATTACAACAGAAAAGAAAAGTTAGTTAGTAACTGCAAAACAGCCAAGTCACAAATAGCCGTTCCCCCGTTATCATAGTTTAAAATGATGTATAAATTCAGTATGCAATACACTCTGCCTCCACAATCACTCTTTCAAACAAATTTATTCTTCTTTCGGACACGGGTTTCTCATTCAAAGTAATATCAGAAGAAGAAGAAGAGCTTGTCACCAATTCAAGAACAAGATCAAGATTCTTGATCAAGGTGGTGAATGATTCATAGACCCACACCCGCAAAAAGGTTTAATAGATTCATATTGAGATCATAATCTGTTTCTTGATCGTATTTTTTTCTTTATAACGAGTGTTTATTATGCAATTTAGTGACAATCATTTCTGGTAATTAACTCATAAGTTCGTCGTTAAGAAGTGTTCTGTAACAAGTGTTCCTGGAATGACTAACGGTTTGTTTTGCTCACTAATTATTGGCGTATGTAGATATCGTTGTCAATTTAATATTAATTTGAACGAGTTTTTTTTGTTGAAGGTATTGAAATCATGGAGAATAAAGCGAGTAAAGCAACAACGCATGGTATCTTGATGGTTAGGAGACTGACGTTTGTACCTGCACCAAAAGTCCGATCAGGTAACTTCTGTGAATCGTTTGAAATTGACTGTTTGATTGAGTCCATTTATACATATACGAGACGTTGTGGCTGATCTTATCGTTTTATCGTAGGTAAAAAAGATGTGACAAACCGTAGAAAGGACAAAATCCTAGTGATAATAAAGAAGATTCTTGGTGAAGAAAAGGTGGACTTGAAAACAATGTACAAACATTGTCAATACGACCCAAAATCGTGGGTTCGTCAAAGCTTTTGCAACTGTGTAAGTACTTCTACATAGTTAATTGCTATCAGAATCAATATTCAAGACGGAATCTTTATGAGTCAAAACCTGATAAGAAAGAAGAAGAAAAAACTACCATTTTTGCTGTACTAACACTTAAATTTATAATACTCGTGAACTTTTCAGCGAGAAGCGCATACTTATGCACAGCAGTTTACTACATTGGTATGTCTATACTACATTTCCTCTGTTATTATGTCGTTTTGTTACATATTAACGAATTGCTCCTGTACGTTTCAGATTGCTAAAGAAGGGTACCGCATGAAAAAAGATGCTGTTAAGGAATATAAAACGATCAACAACTCTGTACAATACACACCCAGTAAAAGATCTTCAACTGAAAACTACAATATCAACGACAATCTATTTCTTGCTCCATTTTACAAACCGGGAATTTATACAAAGTCCAAGGGGTCTCGGATGACGTTGAAATTATATGTGTTTGAATAGAAGGCCAAAAGAGCACATATGAGTAAAGTTACACAAATATTAGATTGAAGTTTTACATTTTAGTGAATTGATTTTGGCATTAGTCCATTCATTTTCGACGTTTTCATATGAATTTACATATCGTTTTCAAGTTTTAAATATTATTGTAAATTATTATATGTTCATGTTTTATTTTAAATGTATATTTGATTAAAAGTATATGTTAATCACATTACATATTATGTAAAAATAGAGTTAAATTGAGAAAATGTTCTTTGTCATTTGGCGAAATTACAGACACAATTTCTACAATTTCGAATAGTTGTTACCGGGCAGGCACGAGAGTATTTTAGTAAAAACTGAACGAAAAGTTCTCCCAACGACGACAAGTGTATTTTCAAAGTTGTAGGAACTGCATTTGCAATTTCACCAAACGACAAGGACTTTTTTACACTTTACTTTTCAAAATAACTGTTAGAATAACCGAAAATAACTAATAACAGTTTAAAAACAGATATCAAAAGTTGTTATTACACATTTACTCACACCAGTTCGTGGTTAAACTTCAATCATTCTTCCAGTGTTTTTTAAAATTTCTACCTTTTTCGGCTTCAAAGAAAGGAGTGTCTCGTTCACCATTTCGAATAAGGGGAAAATTTATAGACCACAACCGAAACCAGAAGATCAAGCAGAAAACGAAGAAGTTGACACGAATAAACAAGATCAAGATTCTAATGGTGGTCATACACCAAACAACCAGGTTCTTGTTTGCTTTCTTTGTTGTTATTCGTATGTTAAACTATGTTTTAGTTTATTATGGTACTTAACTACTTGATTGCGTGATTAAATTTGCATAAACTTCTTTCGCAGGTTGATCCAACCATACATGACTCATCTGCTTCAGCAAAATCTTCCGCTCTGATCAAATCGGCACTTAAACAATTAGAAGGTGATTTAACAAATTTTGCTTCTTTAAGAATATTTTAATAATCTCGTTGTATTTGATATGTGTCTTCTTCTACCCTGCAGCTCTTGGACTTCTTTTTCACTGAATTTATTTTTGATAACACTAACGAGGTCAGTAACATTATCATAATACGTCTTAAACAAAGTCTATTTGAATAAATGTATTTCTAAAAACACATTTTTCTCAAATTTTTGCAGTTCATTCATGACGAGCCAGAGAACTTATATCCATACAACTTGAATACTATATCAATTTTAAACGTATGCAGTTCAAGGAAAGTTCATTTTATTTATTTATGTTGACGAGTTTTGTTCTGTTTTGTGTCCTATAACAGGATATCGAGTATGGACGCTTTCCTACTGGCCTTTCACTTGACAATACGCCTTGCAAGTATGTGAATGGAACCGTTCTTTGTGAGGTGAGCCTTTAAATTAATGCATTTTCTAAATTACGATGTTCTAAGAGTACCAATTAACAGTTAAGATTGTTTCATCTTTGTTAATTAGTAACTTAGTAGCTGATATCCATTGCGTTGAAAGCTGTAAAATTTGTCTTTCAAAAATGACTAGTTTCAACCAGAACCCATTTGATACAATTTGTAAAAAGCCCATTTAGACTCGTTACCCGACCCGCCCATTTTGCCAGTGCATGTTTTCTTAGAACGGTTTGGTTCTGCCATGGCCCTGCTTCAAGAAGGATGATTTGCTTAGCATATTACCGGACAACAAAGGATCAAAGATAATTTAATAGTGCTTAAAATTAACCAGACACGTTAAACCAACTGTATCTATCAATCAGTAAAAAGGAATTTAATTACTTTCCATAAGAAAACTAAGAGTTCGGAAAATCATCTTCCATTTGCTTAGCATTTAAATGAATAACCAATAAATTTCCTTCTTTCACTGTTATCATTGAAATTTTTTATAACAATTACAATTACAACAGTTAGTTTCATAGTTCAAATAGGGACACAACCATTATCAGACTTTCACAATCGTGCACCAGACTACTTGGCTTTTGATGAAAACTCACTCCCCGTTTGATTTCCTCTTTCTACCAAGAGAAAAGGCTCTTTGAAATCTTGGTCCACCCATTCGCCATGTCTTAAACGCTGCAGTTGACGACTTCGCAGCATCATACACTTCAAAACAAAGAAAACATTTAAGACCCCATGTCATTAAATTCAATACTTTCTTAAACATATTAAGCAAAATTTTGACGGGTTCTTCAAATCTCACATTTTGTTTCTTCTTTAGTTAATAACGATAAATACTTGGGAGTCAGTACAGATGATGCCGTATGTGCCTTAACCAAAACTTCCTTATACCTTGTCTGGAAAGCAACCAACAGTAATGATCCAATTGTTTTGTCACCAATCCTGATTCAATTAACAATCAACAAAATCATCAAAACAAACGTTGCAGCAACCAACAATAAAAGCAAATTTAGAATAAGATAAAAACTACTCACAACTTAACTATCTTGCATCCTAACTCATAAAAATACGAGCATCGAGATCTTAAGTCCACATGTGCACCATCAGCACCTATTTCTTCCCGAGTTCTGGTATAACAACAAAATACTGTTAATAAAGTACGAAACTTTAAACTAAACATTAGGTAATAGATTACGGCCTTACTTTTTATTGAAACACGGAGGAACGTTGACATTTACTGTTTGTCTCAGGTGCAGTTCTAAACCAAGCCAGAACGGCAATTGCACCTTTGACTTGGGTTCTATCTGATTTAACAAAACATTAACGTTAAATAAAAAGGTATCAGAGTTTATTTATAATTTAATACGTATTTAAACTTACCCTGTTTGAATCATTAGATTCAAGCAAACCAACTCCATTTACTGCCTCCAGAAATACTACTGGAACAAGCTATGAAAAATAGACACCATATTAGACATGTAAACATTTTTTAAATAGAACACAAATGAAATATTAAAACGGAAAAAAGAAACAAGTTTGAACCTCTTCTTCTGCTAAAATATCGTCAATATTATAATATTGAGCCATTATCGAAACAAGAGCCTTCTGTTGTTTAAGTGTTTGCGTATTGAAAACTAAATCAAACTGTACAAAACCATAAAATGAAAATGCAATTAGAACTCTTACATGACAATTGACAAATAGCATAACATCATAACTGTTTCATTTTCAAAAATACATACGCAATCTACGATACTCGTGTTGGTGGTGACATGGTGTAAGATAAGAATTTAGTGATAAGAGATGTATTTTTTTTCAAGGAAAATCAAATTCAATATAGTTAATGTCTGACTAGAGTCCCACAGTACAACTAATTAGCTTCTCATTAGTACCGAGTAGAAACAAATACGAGATTAAGAGTGAGGTGACTACATTCTTCCTGTTAAAAAACCGATTACATAAAGCTAACCTTTAATAAATATTAGAGTTCTGTCGAGTACATTTTACGTATTTTACCCGCATTCCATCAAAACTCTAAACGAAATGCGTATAATTACTTAAAACTTGCTATTAATTCATTCACAATTAAATAAAATAAAAATAACAAAAAGAAAAAACCTAAAATAATAGTTTCTAAAAAACCATACCTTAAAATAATCGATTCCAACAACAAATTCAATTAATGACAGATGATTCATAAAATTAAGACTATTAAAGTACTCCTGGAGATCTGATCCACATCAATTTTTAATAATTTGGATAAATTTTCGAATTTGCATACAGAAACCCTAAAATATATAATAGCTCAATTTGGGGATGAAAATTAGGGGAATTATACCTGTGACCGGGGGAAAAGAATGGATTGGCCGGAATTACGCCGGCGAGAAAACGGAGAAGGTGAGATTTGTGTTTGGTTGAATTATAAAAATGGCGGGTTTTTTTCATTTTTGTTATTGATAAGACTGTTAGTTAAGCGGGAAATTAGAAATAAATCAAAATTTTCACTTTTTTAAAAAAGTAGGTAGTTTTAACGAGTTATTGAGTTCGAGATTTCTTTTAAAATGAAAACTATATTTTGTAAATTTTTATTAAATGTGGGTTTCTATTTTTTTTTTGAACCCGCAAATAATATTAAAACAATCCGACTAGCAAAGAGCTAGAGAATGGGCACAAAAATACAAAAACCAAATACGAGATTACAAATAGGAGAAAAGGAAACAACTCAATTCAACCAAACGATACAATCATAAACCTTCACCGGAGATCCCATTAACCCCATTGAAAATTTTGTTATTTCTCTTCCTTCGTAAGCACCACAGAATCCCATAACAGATCGAGGCAATGATCGTGGATTTTTTCTTTGATCTCTTGTCCCACAAAGCCACGAAGTCAGTAGCCTCCCTCACCAAGCTGAAGTTTAGTTCCTCCATACCCATCCAGCGAAAAATCCGCTTCCAAACGTAACTAGCAAATGGACACGAAATCAAGAAATGTGGGTTTCTGTTGGTAAGAAAAACTTTATGTTCAATTAATATCAACTAGAGAGGACTCGTGCGTTGCACGAGTCCGGGACGAAACGAAATATGTGATCGTGTTGACGGGATTATTTGATTCGCAAAGTATATTTTTCATGTTGACGAGATTATTTGATTCGCAAAATATAAATACTAATTTTATAAAAAAAAGAAAAAAAAAATGAAAGCCCAAACCAAGCAAAGCCCAAACCAAAAAACCCAGCAAATTAATCAGTAAAAAAAATGGAATGAAAATAGGCCTTGCTAGGATTCGAACCCTGGTCACTAGGGTAAGAGGAGCAGTGCCTAACCACTCCAGCAACAATCAGTTTTGTAAACAAAATGAAAATAATTGTATTTAAAAACAAAATATTCTTATTATTATAATAATATAATGCACAATTCCATAGGTTTTGTTGAGTTTTAATAGGAGGTATAATAAACATGTATTTTTGTTTTACAAAAGTGTGATAAAAAAAAAGTTATTAGATTGAAGTTGTTATTATTGATTTTGCTAATATGTTTTAATAATCTATTTCTATTTTTTTCATTGTGATTGAGTGTCATGGTTCTTCATAATAGTTTACATGTTCAAATCTTATTAAATAAATATTTTGATAATGATTATGAAAATAGTTTGAAAATTATAGTATTTCGTATATGTCGTATACATAAGGTTGGTCCTCTCAAAGTAATAATAATAGGAAAGACCCCATCCTTTATTTTAATAGTCTATTTTGAAAGATTGATGTTATTCATAAGTTTTAAGATCTTGATATAACTTTTTATTTTTTGTAACAATAAAGTATCACAAATAGTTAAAATTGATGAAAATCAAATATATGTATCATTTGTCGATCACCCGTACGTTTACATATTATTATTAGAATATATTGGTATAACTAATAAAATATGTCAATACACGTAAAAGTTATTCGTAATTTGATTTTCAATAAGATCATAAACTTGTAATTTGAGGCAAGTAAGATTACCGTCTAATTCTTATTGTCTTGTTATAAGTTTGACGATAAGTAATTACAAATATTATATAAAATGTTATCACTTTAATTAGTGCCTTAGAAACTATCTATTTTAACCAAATCATAATTATTTGTTTTACTTCTTTCTAAATCCTTCCACACGGTATAGACATGGTGCAATAAAAGTGTGGAAATAGATTAATAAAAATGTCACCGTCATAAAGGGGATTTATATTTCTTGACCAAATGAGCCTAATTTTGATTATATTATTATTTTATTTGATTTTATAATGATTTAATTATAGTTATAAGACCGTCCAAAAACATTCTTCCCTATTTTTTAAAACGAATAAAAAGTAATAAGTTTAAAATAAATTTGCCGACTTCCATTTAGATTAATTAATTTGTATAATAGTATTAAGTGACGTTTTTTTCATGATATTTAAATTTAATTTTAATTAGATGGTTACGATGATGATGTTATGTCCGTACAAATTTTAATCTCCTAGAATTAATACTTTTGTTTGTGTATCATATAGAACAATTACATAGCCACGAAAATGATGTTCTTTCTTCTCCTAAATAACAAAACATCCTATGTCATTTAAAATGGTTTTTAATAGGTTATTAACATAATCTTAGAATGAAACCTAAACGCATGGCATCTCTAAACTTCGAGCTACATAACGAAGAACAATGTTAACAAATTATTAATCAAAATTCATTATAATGATTCATGAATTAATTCATTGTTTCGGGAAGGATAGAATGAAAAATTTCGCTGTTTATACAACTTAAGATTAATTAAAAAAAATAAAAACAATTAAAGTATTTAAGCATAATTAAATAATTACAAGTACTTGTCATCATAATAATACATTTTTAAGACAGTCAACTAGTCTTTATCTTAAGTTTTAATGAAAGGAACTTATACTAATAAACAAACAAATAATTATAAATAGAAAGGATTAGAAAAATAATACCAGCCGACTTCTTTTGTAAAAATGATTATTCCATGAACAAAAATATTGTTATGTTTGACTTAATATTAAAGATCAAAGGAAATGATTGAGAGAAAACGATGATAGACTTAATCATCGATACCTCGATACTCTAAGTATATAGAAAAAAATATATTTTTTTTTCTAGTCGCTTTTTAATTCATCTTATAAAAATAATACACAAGTTATTCAATGATGTAAATAAGAAGTGAATGATGCTCTACCCCTTTAATAATACTAAGTTTTATGTTTAATTTTATTAGAAATTATAAATGGTCTCAAATAATGCATTCCACCCCTCTTAAGAGACCATGTAGCTGAAATTTATGATTTCGCCTCGAAATTGTTCGAAGTTTAATTAACCCAAAGCGTAAAACTTAAACAAAATTACCTTTAATATTTTTCGGGGTAAAGAGAGCAAATTGTACAAGAAAAATGATTAACAAAAAGGGTGTGATTATGAGCAGTTTAGACATTATTGGTTCATTCGATAAAAGAATTAGCAACTTGTAGTTGTTAAACCAAATTTTGATATGCAAATCTTCCTCCACTTTTCTTTATTACTACATGAAAATTATAAAAATAATAATTTTATATAACTATGATTCCTAGAGGTTTTAAACTTTGATTAACATTCTTTTACACTCAAATGTTTAATCGTAATTTAAAATGTCAATATGATTAGTAATTTTATGAAGCAATATATATAGAATTGTAATTAAAAAAAATAAAATGTGTTTTCTTTAATTTCTTCAAAAACAGGTTTGTATACATGTATAAATTTATACTATTAAGTTATAGATTTGATGTTGTCAATTTTTAGTACAAAACATTACTCGTTCTAAATGGATGACAAATATAATTGTATACATGTATGAATTTCTATAAAATGGCTTGTCACTAGATATAAGTCTTGAAGAAATTCAAATCAACAAATATTACTTGTTCATATGTTTTCCAACATGAGTACGTTAAACGGGCTTTTTTATAAATATAAATATATAATACAATGAAAGTAAAGATTATACATATAAAAGACACAATATGGAAATGTAGTTAACCTAAATTAATATGTGTTTTTACTTACAACTTATCAACATGAATACGTTTTATATTTCTCTTTTTCATAAAATAAGTATAGTGTTTCAATGATCAATTACTTCAATAAACACAAAGGTAAAATTTACACGCGGTGTCGAAAATGTCTTTCAACAAAAGCAACATAAAAACGACGTTGTATGCCATAATCAACTAATAACCATAATTCGTCACTAATATACAAAATTAAGCAAAACGTTGGTCACACGAATAAAACACGATAATACTTACGTGTTAGTCATCTAAAACTCGTTAGATATCAGACAAAACAGTCACGATAACATCAAAATCAAATTTGCATCCGCAAATACAAACGAATACATATAAATTATTGATGTTAATAATAGAGTCAAGTTGCATATAATTAAGAGAGAATCATGGGGAAAATCTCTTCTTTGTCCACCGTCCAAAAAAACTTGGTTACATTATTATAATTGATTTTCAACCATGACAATGTCCAAGATTCTTGTAACAATTCCTAATTGTATTAATTTATTACATAGATGTGATTATTTTAGTTCAAGTTTAACCTTTTTAATGTTATCCATGGTCACTTAAGTATTAATTAACCAATGGGGGACCATTTAATCGAAGTTTTGAGAATACTAGTCGTCAAAGTCTATCATAAACACTTAAATGTATAACTTACGACAACTGTAACCCTAAGCTTGATATGATGAAACAATACACGTATTTATTAATATTTGACCGTTCATTAATATACAAATTTGTCTTTACAAGACTTGAATTCATAATTTTTTCGTAGATAATTATTTACCTTAATACCTCTAAAGTCTAAACAAAAGGCCCAAGACTAACACATATTATGTTCGTAATATCACACACAGTAAACAGTATATATTCGTTTATAACTATAAAAGTTCTGGTTATTTGGTTTAGTTTTACAGTCGAATATGAATGAATATTTCATTTTAATAAATACTAAACTAAGAGTTATGATGACAACATACAATTCATGATTTACACCGTATTACAAGTTTAGTTTGATGTTGTATTTTTATAAATGTAGATTTATGATCCCTAAAATAGAGAGACCAATTATTTATTATGTACAAATAAACAATGTATGTTATAAAATTTTATACATTGTCCGGTAGAATTGTTGTTCGATTTCATTATTTATAAAATAATAACTACTTGGAGTTTTGCTGGATGGGGATACATATACAACACGTACTGACCTATAATGATTCTATCATTAGGAATTTAGGATTAACATTATGGCTACCATTATATATATATTTTAACTAGTTTTAATATATATTTAATATATAATAAAAGAGAGGCCTTAAATGCCACATGGCGAAGTAAGGGCTCTTGGATGATTTAACTTTTTTGATTTCAACCGTTAGATCAAATTGATGATTTCATCAAATACTACTTTCATTTTACATCCTCATACAATACATAATAACATTCTCTCTTTAATTTCCATCTCAACTAAAATAAAAACAAAATTCTAATTTACTTATAAAATCATTCAATTTGGACTATGATTTACCTTATTGTTATTTTAAAATCTTCTAATAAAAAACATTAAAACATGTGTATAAACGTAAAGATATATATGTTATTATAATTATAAACAACATGTGTATAAACGTAAAGGTATATATGTTATTATACGTATAACATTTTCTTTTCATAATAACTTAAAATCTACATTACCTTAATATTTACGATTCAACTTTTATATATGTCCGCGCTATCGCGGGACAATAATCTAGTGTATGATATATGATGATCGAAAAATAATATTTAATATTATATTTAATTGTGATATATAAGATATAAACTTGTATTAATTGACTTAACATTATGGAAATTGTATCTTAAAGGTTATATGTTATATGGATAGTTTATAGAAGTATTTAGTAATAATAATAATAATAATAATAATAATAATAATAATAATAATAATAATAATAATAAAATAATAATAATAATATAATAATAATAATAATAATAATAATAATAATAATAATAAAAATAGTTTTAATAATAATAATTTACATCCTAATTCTGTTTTAAAAAGAAACGGATGTATCTTATTTTAATAAACTTCTATAAAAAAATATTATTATATTATATAGACTGAAGTTAAATGCATAAATAATCGAATTTTAATATATTATCTAAATAAAAGATTAAACTTTTCAATTATAACGATAGTAACAAAAGATATACTCTAGTTTAATTTATAATTAGTTCATATCTTTAAAATAATGATAAATTAGTAACAAACTTAAACTAAAAAAAGGCATTAAAATATTTATAGTTAGATGTAAAGGAAGCAAATTCTTATTGTTAAGATAATCATATCATAATATGATATAAAATTTAATTTAAGATAACCGTAATTAAAATTTATTTATTTAAATTTGTTACGTGTGGTTTTAGAATCGTCCTACGTGCCGTTCCAGAATTATTTTAATCATCTATTAGTTATATATCTAGATTTCACAAGTCATCCACAAAACAACAAACTTATATAAAACGTCGATTGCTTTTAACCCAAGTAATTACAAAATCACCAACATTAAAAGTGTTAGTTTTAGTTTATTTTCCGACTTGTTAAAGTTGCTTATTTAACAAAATAAACCATTTAAGTGTTAGGGGTAAAACTTCTAAAATTAGGCTTATTAGATTATTTAGTAGGGGTGTTCAAAAGACACGGACCGGACCGAACCGGTAAAAACCGCACCGCACCGAGACAAAAAAAATCAAGAAACGGTGGACCAAGGACCGGACCGCTTTTTCCGTTTCGTTTCCGGTCCGGTTCCTAGTCGGTTCGAGCCGGTTTTTCGGTTCTTTTCGGTTTTAATACCTCACACAATACACAACATAGTAATAAAAATGTTATTCAATTTAAAAAAGAAAAAAAGTCATGCAAAGATTAAGAATAAAGTAGGTTAAACGATAAGCAACACAAAAAGGACTTGTATCGAATTACAAATCATAAACGTAAATACGTAATAGGCATAGTAAAAAAATAAAACGAAACCAAATACGAATAGTAAAAACAAAAAACGTAAATTGTTTATTCATTCGTCATGTGCATTATCAATCATCTAGCTTCTCCACATCTTCCATCTCGACAATTTTTTCCAAAATATCTATAAATAATCAAATAATAGTTAGTAATTATATAAAAATACATACATATAAGAAAATCTTTGTTCTTATTAAAATTTAAAAGTTAATACCTTTATTAATATCTTTAAAGTCTTCCAAATCTTCTTTATCAATTTCAGTAACATTTTTTCTTGGATTTTTTATCCAATCTTGAGTACAAATCAAAGCTTGAACATTGTCCGTAGATAAGGAACTTCTAAAAGCATCCAATACACGACCACTTGTGCTAAAAGCCGACTCCGAAGCAACCGTGGAAATTTGGATCGCCAAAATATCTTACAAAAAAAATAAAAAAATACACAATTAACGTAATAACAAAGTACAAAATATTAATTTAAAATTAAATAACTATAATGAGATTACCTCGTGCCATATTAGCGAGAATTGGAAATCTCGGAGTATTATTTTCCACCAATTTAAAATATCAAAATCTTGTCTCCCCAGTCCGGGTTCCCGAGGTTCTTGAAGGTACTTTTGCAACTCCATATTAATGAATATAAGATTAAATATATTAAAGAAAAAGTTATCTTTTCGGTTCGAACCGGTGAACCGCCGGTTTAGACACGAACCGCACCGGATTTATTTTTTAAGTATTTTTTAGAACCGAGAACCGGACCACCATAGCCGGTCCAGTTCCGTTCCGTTCCAAAGTCGGGCCGTTTTTACGGTTCTAACCGGTTCTCGGTTTTTTTGGTCACCCCTATTATTTAGATGGTTTTCATATGGCATCTTTTATTGCTTATAATCTTATCTTAAGATTACGTTATAGTTACATACCCTTTTATCATAAGTTACTCCAGTTAATGATATAAGTTTTTAAGAGTATATACTATAATCTACCTACTAAACATAAGTATAAACCAAAAAATAGGCTAAAACATATATATCGAAAGCAACGCACTTTCTTAAGGGCAAAGAGGGTTCCCAACCCCTCTAAAAGTTCAGATACCCACTAGTAATTTTTAAATTTCATTAAAATTCTCTTTTTTTTCCTTCAATTTTATCAGACCCGATAAATTTATATTTAGACTATCGACTTAGAATGTTCAAGTTCCGTCGATTTTTCACAAAACAAATAGTTGTCTAATAGGTGGTAGTTGAGAATTAGCACCCCCTTCCTTACTACTTCTTTTGTAAAGTAATCTAATAACATGTGGATGGATTCAATTAGCTCATTTTGTGGTCACAAATTGTCCTACAAAAACTTAATCATAACTTAAATAGCTCTTTATATTTCTTTTCTTTATACTAAACTTATGGTTGTCTATATATGTGGTCTAAAATAATTTCAATACATAAATTGAATTCATTTTTGTTTATTTTTATTTTTTATTTCATATTTTTACTGAGTTACTGCCATTTTCACTATCCCAAAACTTGCCACGACAGCATGTAATATAATCGTCACCGTAGTTAATATACGAACACGTATTATTTAGATATTTTTGCAACATTTTTTAATTTTCTTTATCATTTTCGAAGCCCAAAATAAAAAATGTGGTGACGTGGCTTGTTATACACGTATTGTGGAATTTAAGGACACGTGTCACATCTCACACGTATTTACCTTGAATCATCGTTTTTCCATTTTGAGAATACATTGGATAACTTCACGGCCAAATATTCTATCTTTAACCAAAACGAAATGGTTTATTGTATTCTTTAATATATAAAACGCAGTTTAAAGTGTTTGAATAATAACGTTTTCTTGTTTGGTTAGAAAAAGCTGAAATGAGATCGTATAATCAACGTATAAATGATCAGTTTCAACATGTATACATCGCATTGTCGTTATGACATGTCTTTATATATCGATCATGTCTATTTGATATAAATGTATACGAAAAAATACATGATTTTTTTCTCCCTTGACAACTTTTATGTCAATAAACGATAACAACTCTTAAGTCATGAATACAAAAGTTTGGTCCATTGCCTACTCCTCAACCACATATTTATTTTGTTTCTTTTTAACCTTTTATTCTAGAACTTTGAAATAAAACATATCGGAGGTGGCTAAATAAAAGTTCTGAAAAATATAAATATTTAAGTTAAACTATATATATCTAAGTTAAAAACTTATTTTATACGAATAACTTGAACACGAAAAATATTTATATTAACGTGTTTATAGGTAGTAAGTTTGATAAATGCATCGAATACGTTAGACACTTGTTACGCGTTTATATAAATACGTGAAAAGCATACCATTTACTCTATGTCAAAATACAATGCTTTACTATGTGTTCATTGAATCCCTTTATAAAGTCAAAAATTGGTCTCATTTTCACACGTCAATCTTTATTTTTGACAACAACGCGCAACCTAATACTGTATATACGTTGTAACTAATTATAATTATAACTATAGTTATAATTAACAATTCCCAAAATATAAATATTTTAGGTATATATACGTTTAATTAAATTGTATGATGCTATACCATACGAGTTTGAAATTAAATCACTAATAATACATACTATTTGCAAGCTTTGTCGAAGATAGTTTAACCAACCCGATATGATAAACTTTCAACACGATGGTAATTCAATCTTTTTATTTAACATACACTCAAAATTATTTACGCACAAGCATTGACTGAATAACAAAGTGATCAAAAAATTGCCGAGTAGGATTTCTTATGCTTTGTTATAATTGTAACATCCCACATTTTTATGACTATGTTATTGTCCTTTTTGTTAGTAAAAACTCATAAATTTAATTTCAGGTTGTCACTTATCATAACATTTTTGTGACTTAAACACATTTAACTACGAGTTTCCAAACTTCAAAATGTTTATAGCCAAAAACACAACATTTCAAAAAAAAATTAAGATTTTCTCATAATCCAACATTTCTCTTATCCATAGTTAACATAAAATCCGCCAGAAATGTTACATAGTCGAGGCTATTTTCAGAGTATCTCTAACCATTTAAACTTATAACTTTCCGACTGAGTCGTCAGTCGTCAACCGATACGATTAGCCCAAAACCTCCATTACAAGATATTTTTGTAAATGACATAAGAAACTCGTAGGAAATTTCTAATTTGGGAAAATAAAACCCCAAAATGTATAATAAAAATTTAATAAAAGAGACAGTGACATGCCCCGTCCCCCATTTCTGATAACCAAAGCTCTCCCACTCTTTAGGTATCTTTTTTTATTTCCTAATTATTTAATTTCATTTTCTCCCCTATATATTTCAAACTTTGGTTATATTTTTATTTAACCAAAAATCCATCCCACCACGTTACAAACTCACACAAAACAATTTCATTATCTTATACTAGCTTATAACCCGCGATATATACATATAGATTATATCAATCAATGGGTTTACAAAACCAGTTAACGGACGTTTCGTCTGATTCACTTCCGTTATTTATCCTAACAATCATCGCTAACGGCGTTTGTTATCTCCGTTCACTTATTTTCACTTTTCTCAACTCGTTAGGAATTTTACGTTACCAATCCGACCAAGTTGACGATTCTCTGTTATTTGACGCCGTCGGGTCGGGTTTAGCCGGGTTGATTTTACTAGCTGACCAGCTTAACCTGAACCGGGTGTTTTCTTATAGTTATAGAGATGAACCGGATCGGACCGGGTTGGAATGTGTGGTTTGTTTGAACCGGTTTCATCACGGTGAACATGTTCGGAAGCTGACGTGTCAACATGTTTTTCATAAGGAGTGTTTTGATGGGTGGCTTGATCATCTTAATTTTAATTGTCCGCTTTGTAGAGAAAGTTTGGTTTCCGATGAGCACGTGGAGATGACGCGCCGTCGTGTGAGTGATGATGTCATGGATTGGTTTTCTTTCAGATAATAATTGCTAATTCCAGAGAAGTGAGAAGCTAGATACATGTACTTTGTTGATTAAAAGGTGTATGTTGGTCTGGATTTGATGAGTTCTGGTGTGGAAAAGGGTTAACGGTGTCGTTTTGTTTTTACTTGTTTCCAGTGGGTTTATTTTTATTTTTTTTACCTTGTTTGGTTTTTTTACTGGAAATGGGTTGATGGCAATTTTAGGTTTTTTGTACTTCTCTATGTTTCGAAGAGGGGTTTCTGTAATACTGTTTTAAAATGTTTGGTTTAGTTTGTTACTCAAAAAATGCAAATTACTGAAATGCAATAATAGATTCCGTAACGTTTTTTGCAAAATAAATGCTACTTTCTCCGTTTCATATTAAATGTTTACAAACAAAAGGAGTGTGATATAATATTGAAAGGACATTTCTTCGTTTATAGTTAAATGTTTACAAACAAAAGGTGTGGGATATAATTTTGACTGGACATTTAAACTAGGACGGAAAACTATAATTTGGAGTTTTGATAACTCTTGTATTAAAGACTATTATTTAAATGCTTAGACATTCATCGTTTTATTTGTAAATAATCAGTAGCTCTCTTTGAATTGGGGATCTCGTTTTCTAAATTCATAGAGTATAACTTGTTACACAATGTTCTTAAGTTTTATCATAGTCCGTAAAATAATATTGTTATAGATACTCATATATTTCATAAACAAGAATATGGTTATAAATAGTAAATGCTCATATATTTCATAAAACAAGGAAAACAGTTACTTTTAGTAAAACATGAATGTAATGTTTACGAGGTTATGGAAAATGGAAACTTAGCACAATATGTTTCTCCAATTTTCAACTTCTTAAAAACAAAATAACTTACTTAAAAGCAAAGCCAATAAAACAATTCAAAGTTTCAAACTTAGGGTAAAATATTAAAGTAATTTAACGTGTTAGAAATAAATATATATACAAACGATTTATTTGCAGATAAAAGTGTAATGTCACATATTTAGGTTAGATGCTAAAATTGTTAGGCCAACCGTTGCAACTTGCAAGTGTTTTCTTTGACTGTGAGCGAAAGATATTTTCCTTTTCGAATGAAGGTTTAAGCGATTGAAGTATTGTTTTAAGCATTGCTAAATAATGCTTATATTTTCCTTTGACAACGAGGTTGGTCAGTTAAGCATTGTTTTCGATCTAAAAAGAGTTCTTTTATAATCCCTTTTGTTTGATTAAGCCCAAAGATTATAAAGATTAAAATTCAGAAAACGTAAAATATTTGATGTAAAACTAGAGATAAATGTGTCGTCGAATGGGATTTTTGGCCCGGTTCATGAAACATCTGACATAATGTGACTACCTGCTATTATATAATATATAGTGAACGATGTTAGTAGACTGCTAATAATTTTTTCAAATTTGACACTTTTAGTCCCGAACTAATAATTTATTCTGTTAAAAGTCAAATTTCCCCAAGTTTATATATCAATATTTTCTCTATGTCTATTTCTCAAATATAAGAATCTTAACTTATGAATACCAAATACAACTTATACACGCTAATATATGTATATAGTTAATAATTTATGTAATAATTTTTTTATAAATATTATATGTAAAGTATAAAAAAAAATTAAATAAAAATATTATATAGTTATAGACATGATATTATGAAATATTTAAGGTAATATCATTAACGTAAATTTAGAAAATCAACATGTTTTTTGAAGTACATTGGAAAATATTTTTAAACTTATATGTCGATATGTTTGAAACTTAGACATGAATTTAAGATAGTGCTTCATGTTTAGTATTTAAAAAAAGAAATATGTAACTTTAATTGAGATAAAGATATTAATATATAGTTATGTTAAAATAAGAATGATAAATGTTGCGTGAACGTGATAACCAACTCTAAGTCATTTTTTGAAAACCTCAACACGTTTTTTAAAAATGTTTTTTGGATTTTTTGTATTCAATAAAGTTTTTGAAGTTTTATATTTTTTTTCCTCTATAGTGGTGACAATAGTTACAAAAGCTTCGAAAAACATTTTCAAAAATCATTTAAAAAATATTTTATAGGTGTTTTACGTTGTTATGAAATTTAGAAAAACTTAACAAAATTGAAGTAAAATAATAACATGAGGAAATAGATTCAAATAAAAAAAAACTAAACTTAATAGAATTATAAATTGCTAGTGTTTATAAATTAAGTTATAAGTTAGGGACTTGAAGTGTGTAACTTAAAAAATAATTAACAAAAAATATGTTAAATCTAACTGATAGTGACGAATTTGGTCAAAACCTTACACCATATGGACAAAAAATGTTGTTTTCTCACTTGGGGACTGTTAAAGTAAATTTTCGTAGTTAAGCCCTCCGTCCGGCTTCAGACGAAGGGGTGATTGTACAAAGAGGTAGAGAGGATATTAAATGAATTCACACAATGTTTAATGATACAAATGATTGGATATTTAATACAAAGAATGCTATTTGTCATAAGTTCTGTCTAATTAACTTCTTTGTATCCCTTTATATAGTAAGCCTTCGGTTATTACCCGGAGGCTATTCCTATGGACCGGTCCGTTCCATCGGTCTTGTCCTACGTGTCAGTGACGTGGGTAGCCTTTTCTCCGCTCCATTCTGTTGATTGTGACGTGCATTCAATGAGGAGGGGCGTAGGAGACAGAGCGCCGCCCACGCGCTTCTTCATTAAATGCTACCATCCCTTTGTCTTGTCTGCATTTAATGCTGCGCTTTCTTCAATGCTCTCCCTTCCGGCTGCCTTTCTCATGCGCCTTCGTCTCGCCGTTCCCTCCAGTCCGATGCCCTTAATATTATCGGTATTCATCCAGACATAGGTATCGGAAGTGAGAGTTACCCTATCCCAACATCTCCCCCCCTAGCCTAGGGAAGTGAGTATGATAGTGAGGGCCTACTTCTGATCGAATCTTCTCTAGACTATGATTGCCTGAAGTTGCTACCCGCATTTAAGGGATCATCATTACCTGTTGGCCATTAATGCTTCTGATTTGATTGATTGGAGGCGGTTATCAATTTTCCTATAAATATCCCTTGATCCTCTTATTTTCATTAGCCTTTCAAATCCTTTTTCTTCCCACTCGTGCAATCTCGCTCTTTTTCTTTTCTTGTTTTCGATATCGCCGATTATGGGTAAGAACAATATGTTAACCACTCGTTGTGCTGTCACATCCGCTTTTTTCTCTGATTTTGTTGCTGAGTTTGGGTTGGAACCAGAATGGCGGGCGTGCCATCCTTCTAACGACTCCCTCGTTACCCATTGCCCTGAGGGATCCATAGCGATGTACACCCGTTTTTTCGATGCCTCTAACCTTCGAATTCCCTTTACTCGCTTCTTTCTTTCTGTTATTGAATACTATCAACTATGTCCGATCCAGATGAATCCCATGGGGATTTTGAGGGTAACCAATTTTGAGTTGCTGTGTAATGCTTTGGGTTTTCCCGCCACTTTGAACCTGTGGAGAAGTTTCTTTAGGTTAATCCGTTCGGGGGACTGGTTTACCTTGGAGCGTCGTCCGAGGATAGAGAGCGGGGGGTTGGAATGTTTTACCCCCGTGCCTGTTAGTGTGAAGCAATGGAAGGATAAGTTTTTCTGGCTGGATGCTTCGGTGGTACCTATACCGAAACATTGGAGGCCCATTCTGCCCGGTGCCATTCCTGATCCTCCTCCCGTTCTGACCGAGGAAGAAACAATGCTCCGTCAGTTAATTTCTGTAAACAGAATTCCCGTTCGGACTTATTGCGAATCTGTGTTGGTTCTAGGTGGTGTGAGCCGCCATTGGGCTCCTTTGAATCTTAATCCTTCCATCCAGTTGAATGGCGCCCGTGAGTTTTTCTTTCTTCTTCTTTGTTATTATTTTTTGAATGGGGAGGCGAATGCCTGATTTTTTTTTTTTTTTTTTTTATGTACGTATCTTGTAGCCATACCTCTTCTAGATTTCCTAAAGCTTGACACTTTAAACGGAGTTACGTATCCCATGGTTTCCTTGGGAGAGGATGCTGTTCATGTCCTGGAGCAAGGTATTGGGGATTTCATCTATCCCTCCCTTGATGTGCGCTCTTTAATACCTGGTGTACCGGTCTTAGTGGTCGATCTTCCCCCTCCGGCTGTGCCTTCACCGATGTCCGGGGTGGCTTCCGAAGGTCCCGGTACTCGAGTTAAACGACGAAGGCTATTGCTTGCTAATGGTGGGTTTTTTTTTTTTTTTTTTTTTTTTTGTGGTCCGAAATTTTTTCTTTATTGATGTGATTCGCGTGTGGCAGATCCTTCCTTTCACAGTGCTGGTTCTAAAATGAATGTTCCTCCTGCTCAACGGGCCACCTCTTCTCATCCTCTGTCTCTTTCTTCTTCGGATGAGTCAAATGTTGGGAAGCCTATTTTTTCAGGGGGCCGAGGTAATAGTGACAACGAGGAGGAGAAAGGGGAGAGTGCGCCTGTGAACTCTTTTGATGCCGAAGCCGGAGGTTCCCGTGTGCCCCGCTCGCCACGTGATGCGGAAGTTCCCTCTTCGTCCCGATACAAGCCAGGGTGGGGGGTTAAGTGTAATGACGAGATGTTTGAATCCCATATTTGCCAAGACATGCTGAACTACTTTGCTACCCCTGCTGAATCTATTCGTTGGAAGAGTTTTCCTGATGAGGACCTGGTTAAGCATTTTAACGTTTTACTGGCCCAGTTGGCCGTAGCAGGCACTGAAACTCGTGGTCGTTTTGTGGCCTCTAGGGATTATACCGTGCTACTTGAGGGGTTTCTCACCCAGGAGAAGAGTCGTGTGTCGACCTTGAAGGCTAAGGTTACAGACTTGGAAAAGGAAAATGTGCAGCTTCGGCGACGTACCAGGGATCAACTCCACAGGGCGGTACATGGTTTAAAGAACCATGCTGAGACTCTCCAACGGGTTAAGGATCTTGAAAAACTTGTTCATGATTTGCAGGAAGTGCACCGTGAGCCTGTGATAGGACAGCCTTCCGTGGCTGTGGATTCAGGTATGAAACTAGTTTCCGTTGCTGAATGGGAAAGTTTGACTGGAAAGGTGAAATTGTCAGAGGTTAGTGGTGGGAAAGCTATGGTAGGTGTGACCACGGGGAATGAAGGAATTGTTGCTAGTGATGTAGTGGAGGAGGACATGGCCTCTCTTGCTGATGAGAACCAGAGGCTTCTGGCTGAAAACGCCATGTTGAAGGAGAAAGCTACGTGGTTGGTTAAGGACGGCATTAAGTTTTTTGTGGAGAAGCTGCACCAGAGCCATGAGTTCAGTGCGCCTTATGGGGAACTTGCCACTTTGTTTTCTGCAACCGGATACACTCTTGGGGTACGCAACGGCTTTCGTCAGGCGCGTTTGAATCTGCCCCTTCAAGCCACTCCCAACTTTGATCCTACTTCTGAAGCTAAGTTGGATGAAGTTCTCGAGCGCATGCGCCATCCCTCCTTTCCTTACTTGGAAGTACTTAGTCAGAGTCATGAGTTATCGGTTGATGATTTGAAAAAGCTAGAACCTGCTGCTCCTGCTATCGAGTGATTATCTTTATGTTTGGTATTATGTGTAACTTTTTTTATTTTTCCTTTGTAATCTTTGTGACTTTGTGAACACTTATTTTCCTGTTTCGCCTATCGCGTTTAATGTATTAGCGCCAAGGCGCGCGTTTTTCCCCATGTTTTCATTAGTTACTTCCTTCTTTTTTTTTTTTTTTTATTATTACTTCGTCATATACATGTATATGGTTGTTGGGCTGGGAAGCGTCCTTCCCAGAAGAGTTCTTGGACTCTTTTTTTTTTTTTTTATATATATCTTCACTAGGATATGCGTTCAGACTAGTGGGTGTGAAAACTTCCGTCTCTATTCGAGAGTCGGTATATATTTAATAAAATATGAAAGCTTACAATCACCATATCTTACTAAAGGTAATTACCTTTTATAATTTTTAGATACCCATATCCTCAATAGACTACCTTACCATATCCGGGGGGTGGCCCATCGGTGTAGGGGGATGGTAAGTTTTCCTTATGTATCTGGGATGATGATCCTATCCTTCCTTCCTTCCCGTCGCTTATAGACATGGGAAAGAGCATCGGTATCTCGGCAATAAAATCCTCCGGTATCTGTCCTCTCATGGGCTGCCTGGATCTAAACTCGATTGAATAGCCTTCCAATTCCTTGGCCCATTTTGCCAATCTTCCGGATCCGGCCGTTGTTGAGAGCATGCCCTGATGTGTAAAATCGAGTCTTAAATTTAACCGACTATTTCACGCAATTACACACTTATAGGCAGTGGACCTATTCGTATGTAATATAGTTTAATAGTAAGTATAGGTTCGTTCGCAGGGACTAATTTGTTTTAATATTTCGAATAAATAATACTATTTGTTTTTGGGGGTTTTTTATCGTAACAAAAAGATTGATTAAAAGTTTGCAAAGTAAAAGTGATTATAAAAATCGAGTGAAAAAGTAATTGAGATTATCGAATAATAGAGAAAATACACTTGTTTGACACTTCACTTGTTTTCCATTTAAATTTACGAAATTGATTAAATATTAAACTTCTAAAATATAGTAAAAGTCCTCTCGAATCTTTTATTAACTTTAACTACTTCTAATTATACCGTTCCTCTCGAATACAGTTGTAATTATTAATAGTTAAGCATTAAGTAACAAGCCTGTTTTTAGTGATTTAATCTTATAGAGTTTCCTCTCGAATAACTCCCCTAAATACTAAGTCCTTCCGAATCTTAACAAATAGACTTACTCAATTAAGTTTAATTACCTAAGTTGTTATTACTAAGTCCTCTCGAATCTTAATAATTTTAAACCGATTATAGACCGACCGATTATTTCATATAAATTATTTAACCTATCTAGATTCCTCTCGAATACCTAGAATGTTGATTAATTAAATTATATATAAACAACTTTACGATAATATGTTAAAACTTAAACAAATAAGGATTAGCGATTAAACACAAAAACATAAATAATCAATTACGCAAAAGTAAACTTCAAACAAGATCCGTTAATCAAACAAGCGTAAAAAGAGTTTAGTTGCTCATAATCGACATAAAAATAGCAAATAAACAAATAGAAAACATAATAGAAAAAGTCTTAAAAAGGAAAAGAGAAAACAAACTAAAAATTGCAAACGTGTCGTGACCGACGTTGAATGAAAACGAAACTCCTAGCTTGAAATCTTGCCTCTAAACCTGAACTCCAGCTCTAAGACTTGAAAATAATAATTGAATGATGAAAAATCTGGATGAATTTGTCTTGTATTTATAGGCAAAAATCGTGTAGAAAACGTATTCGACTCGTATTACAATTCCTTGTAATTATCCATTTTATTATTTCCCGTTTGTAATTATCTAAAAATAATCTGCGTCTGAATTTCCCGCGGGACGGGCGTCCCCCTCATTGTGACGGGCGTCCCCCGCATTTTTTCCATATTCTAATTTTTGCAAAATGTAGCTCTCTCTTTCTTCTTTATTCTCCAATTTGAATCACCTAAATCGGATATCGTATGAAGAAGTTATGATCAAAACGGTGGAGGTGCTACTGCAACGTTCTCTTCGTCAGAAATCACTATTTTTTGTCTTTTAAGCTCATTTCTTCATCTTTTTCCACTTCCCGATCATGTAAACCTGTAAAATAGATAAAAACACTTTTCCACACGATTAGATGTAAAAACCTATCCTATCCATCATGTTTACTATGACATGTGACACAATATCGCATATAAATAGTTATATAAATATGCGATATCATGCCCTCGATGGGTAATTCCGTCATGACCACCATTGGGTATTTTTGGAAGTACCGGGGCAAGCGTCTGGACGTGTGTACGAGGGCTAGCGCTAGTTTTTCCTTAGGTGGATACTTGACCTCTACTGCTTTTAAAACGTTGCTTACAAAATATACAGGCCGATGCTTTCCCTTTTCTTCTGTTGTCAGCGCTGCACTTATCGTGTTGTTGGAAACTGTCAGATACACGAATAACTCCCTTCCTTCACTCGGGGCTGTGAGGGTCGGTAACTGGTTTAAGGATTGCTTTAACTCTTGGAGGGCTTCTTCTGCTTCGGTCGTCCAGACAAAATTCATCCTATCGACTCTCTTCTTCAATGTTTCTAGAAAGGGGAGCGAGCGTTCTGCTGATTTTGAGAGGTGTCGACTTAAACCTGTCAATCCTTTATTGAGACTCTGTACCTCCTCTGGTGTCTCTGGAGACTTGATCTCTGCGATTACTTTTACTTTGTCGGGACAAGCTTTGATTCCTTTTTCAGTTATCAGGTGCCCCAAGAACTTCCCCTCTATTACACCGAATGCACATTCTTTCGGATTTAGTTTCATGTTAATGTCTCTCAACTTCCGAAAAGTTTCATCAATGTCGAAGATCATGTCTTCTTCCCTATGGCTCTTGATGATGAGGTTATCCACATAGGCCTCTAGATTTCTACCTGTTTGATTTCCGAAAACTCTATCAATCAACCTTTGGTAGACAGCTTCGGCATTTTTCAACCCCAAAGGCATCCTCCGGTAGCAGAATACACCAAAGTCTGTGTGGAATGCTGTTTTATCTTCATCTTCCGGTGCCATTTGTATTTGATGACAACCCTTGTAGGTGTCTAAAAAGCACTTGTACTTGTAGCCTACTAGGGAATCAATCTTCCAATCTACCCCGGGTAACGGGTAGTTGTCTTTCGGACATGCCCTGTTGATGTCTGTGAAGTCTATGCACATTCTTTCAGGATGATTCTTATTTTCGACGTATGGGAAGCCAAATTAAATTACATAACCAAATTAAATTACATAACCAAACACCTCACGAATTTTATGGGAAGTAAATCACACAATCTCTCAAACTAATCTAAAAGGTGTGTAACATATTCTGTAGAATCGCTCAATTGCTCAGTCATGGTGAATATTCTATCATAGGCTTGATAATGTATCACTTCTCCACCACTAGAGTCTAGGTACAACTAAACGGGGACTTTTATTCGGGTTATAATTTACAGGTAAAGACATGTGGATAGTATATAATGGAGTGTAAATGGGTTAAATAAAATAATACAAAAGGCTTAGATTAAATCCGAACTAACTATAATCTCTAACGTACTGGATTGCTTAATTTCTCCAACTTATACTTTTTCTTTTCCTCCAAATATACATGTATCGTAAATAATACACGACTCATAATACACTACTTCTCTTAAAATATACAACTAATTTTTTTTTTTTTTTCGCTTTTCTGTTTTTTTTTTCGATTTTTTTTTTTCTCTTTCACTTTTTTTTCTTCTTTCAGCCTAGTACATGCCTTACAAAATAATTTTTCTCGTGGTAAGTACACATGCTCAAAAGGCTAATAATCAACTATATATATTATTTTCTACTATTTCTCCAAATACGATAATAATACAAGGCAATAACAATTGGTATTTTTCTTCCATGCCTTAACAAACTTCAACTTCACTTAATATAATAATAGC